>CAUYTI010139691.1:0-35000 GCA_963575145.1 Galago senegalensis | reverse complement strand
GGGCCCAGCTCTTTGCATGCGCTGGGAGAAGGCTAATGTAAACACGACCAGATCCTTGTAAATTGGCTTGTAGAAGAGGCTGTTAGCGCACTGCCTGGGGACACTCCGAGATGCGGGATGACTGATCCCGGTGAAGTGCTGGCATGTGGGAGGCAGGCAGCTACCAGGTGGTGGTGTGCGCTAATGGGAGCCAGGTCAGACGTCAGCTGCTACTTCACAACTTCAGCCTCGCCGGGACACAGAGACCCGGGAAGCAAGTGCTGTGTAACAAGTGGCCACAGCTCCTGGGTCTGAACCCCAAGGCTGCGCAGGTGTCTGAAAAGCAAAGGGAGGCTTGGGGCAATGCGGGAGGGGAGGCCGCATCTGCGGGCTAGGGTGAGTGCCAGCCTGGACCATGCTCCCTCGGGGACCACGCCCACCAGTCCATCAGTGCGCAAAAGTTCAGGGTTTTGCAAAAAGCAAGTGACAAGCTTTTAGAAACCACTTCAGACCAGGGGTTAAGACATCAGGTTCTCTTTCCTCGGAGGTCACCCGCAGAGGACACTCGCTGGGTCCCTAGTCGCAGTGATCTCTTTTTCCTTGAAGATCTAGAATTCTCTGCTTGGTAGTTTCTTTCCTTGAGATTAATTACAGGGCAGGTGATATTTGCCTTGTTTGGAGTTTTCAGATGTTTGAGTCCTTCTGCTGTGCTTCCCATTGGACCTTCCCCTAAATCCCACCAACTTAACGGGGCTTCACTATCCAAAGGAGAGACACGGAGACGCTTTGGCCAAATGTAGGTGCACACAGCAAGTTTCATACTGACTGGGCCTCAAATGGAGCCCTGACTCCTACATACTAACAAGGGACATGGCCAGCCTCACATGCCCTCTCCCCTCTCCCAGGCCACGGTCCCCTTCGCTAAGCAGGCCCCACGGCCCCCTGCGCGCCTTTTCCTCTGCTCCTTGCTCTGCTGCGCAGGGCCAAGCCCCTGAGCACCTCTGGGCTCCTAGGGAGCCTTGGAAAGGCCCAGCCCCCGTTCCTCGGAGGGGTGCAGATGGGGATACTGAAATGCCTGTCTACGCGTCTTCCGGGACTTGTATTTTTATGGGGGAGAGGTCAGAGAGACAGAGACACGGAGAGAGATGGAGAGAGCTGGAGAGAGGGAGGGCCGCACCCGGAGATGGCCATGAAGGCTTGAGTTGCAGAAAACCTCAGAGTGGTGCTTCAGGAGTGAAATGGAGACGTGGAGGCCTGATCTTCAGGACCTGACCGGGGCCAGCTGGCTCCAATTGCCCCTTCCCTTAACTCGCTCCCAGCGGGCGCATCCCCTGAGCCTCCATTTTTCCCCCTGTGGCTGGAGGCTGACGATACCGCCTGTCACCTACTCAGCACGGATCCCTGGGACCTCTTCTGTCCTGGCTCTCTACCGGGAGATGCCAGATGCAGAGACAGGGCGAGCACCCTAGTTTCCGACAGTTTATTACAAGTGGAGAAGGAGAGAAAACAGACCAGGTCCTCTCAAAGTCGGTAGCAGGAAACAGGCTAGTAGGTGGCTGGGCAGAGAATGGACCAGAGCCCCCCTGCAGGAGTTCCCTCCTCCAGCCCAGTTCGGAGCTGGGAGGAGTGTCTTCCCATCAGGGGAGACAAGCTGGAGGGGGGTCAGTGTGAGGAAGGCTGGCTGTGGGACCATCTGAGGGTCTGGGTTTTAGCCAGAGGGACGGAGACAGAATCAGGAGCTCCAGTCTGGGAAGGGCCGGGGAGGTTGCTCCCTGGCTGGGGACAGGTCTGCGGATGCCTTATGGTTGGAGTCGCATGAGGCTGAGAACTGTCAGTGGGAAGGGAAGGGAAGGCCTCTGGGTGGGGGGCTGATGCTCCAGCAAGGGGTCCTGAGGACCCTGTGGAAAAAAAGTGTCCAAAGCCCCTGGCAGGAGTAAATAATTGACCAACCTGAGCAGCTGTGGGTGTGACATGTCCTCCCCCACACTGGGCTGAGGGCCTTCTCCCTGCCTCTGGCCTCAGAGGAAGCTGTGGGCTTCAAAACCCCTTTTGCTTTTTGAAAATTAATATTCTTCTCATTCTAAGGCATGATCAACAAAGACATCATAAAAATAAAGAGGAAGCTTTTTGAAGATCGTAAAAATGAAGAATAAATTGAATTCACTTATGCTGTAGATGTAATTCTTTTGTTGCACTTTTGAGAATATCAGTCTCTGGTACCAGCATGTCAGAACAAAAGCATTCTGAATACATTAATACAAATATATACATTCTGATCAGACATTACTTCTTAGGTATTTATGAGCATAATTAGCTTCAGAGCAACAGAGACAAAGTCTCAGCCCCTCCAGACGCTCACTGGTACTTTTTGCACAGAGTATGACTGGAATTTTAAAACCATTGTTTTTATGACTAATTAAAATAAATATCTAAAGCATAACATATCCTATTGTTTACACTGATCTTTAATATTAAGTATTGTAAACCCATATTTTATTATGTAGAAGATTTTATTTAGATACACAAAGCAAATTGCTATCATCTACAGTACAGTGATAGATTGATAGAACAAAGTCTTAATTTTCAGGGCCAGCATGTAGCTGTCACATTGCCCCACATTTCATTTTGTAATCAAATGCTTTCTATTGAGATGATCGTAGATTCACGTTCAGTTATCTGAGGGTTCAAAGCGTCCATTTTCCCAAAGGGCGACAGTTTGAAAACTTTGCAATAATGTCACTCCCAGAAATTGACCCTGATGCAATCCATTTATTATGTTTGGAGTTCCACAATTTCATACGTGCTGGTGTGTGTGTTTAGTGTGTTATGGTATCACATGTGTAGACTGTGTGTCCATGAACACAGCCAGGATAACAGCACCCACCAACATAAAACCCTCACAGTACCTGACCCTCCTGCCTCTCCCTCCCCACTCCCCAGCCTGCTCCTTAACCTCTGGACATATCTAGACTTTTGTCAAAATATTATAAAAATGGAATTGTAAATTAAGCATATTTGGGGGATTTTTTTCACACAACATAGTTCCCTTTAGACTTTGCTGTTGTACATGCCAATAATTCCTTTTTATTGCCAAGTAATATTCCCAGAAATGCTATACCACAGTTTGTGGATCAGTCAACCACTGAAGGACATTGGGGTTGTTTGCAGTTTGAGGGCTGCACAAACAGCTCTGGGAACATTCATTCCTTTCAGTATTTTGTATGAATCTAAATTTTCCTTTTTCTGGGATAAATGCCAAGAAGTCAATTTCAATCCTGGCGCTTGACTCAGTATTTTAAGAGATTGCCAAACTGTTTCCCAGAGGGACCATTCTGCATTCCTGACAGCATCTTATCAGGGATCCATCTGGTCAAAATTTGGTGTTGTCAACCTTGCTTTTTTATTTCAGCTGTCCTGATAGGTGTGTAGTGACATCTCATGTGGTTTTAATTTGCATTTCCCTAATGGCTGATGATGTTAACACCACTTCCTGTGCTGTTGCCATCTGTGGTGAAATGGCTGCGCATGTCTCCTGTCTGTTTGCAGATTGGACTGTGTTGTCACTGTTCAGTTGTGAGACTGCCACACGTAGTGTAGACACTAGTTCTTTGTCAGATGTGTGACTCATAGATACATGTTTCTCTCCCCAGCTGTTGCCTTTTTGTCCCCCCAACAGGGACTTAAATAGAGAAAAGCTTTTAATTTGATGAAGTCTAATTTGCCAGTTTTTCTGTTATGGATCATGTCTTTGGTGTCAAGTCTAATAAATAGTACCAAGTGTAGAAGATTTTTCTCCATTGTTTTTTCCTAAATATTTTCTTTGTTTTTCTTTACTGTACATTGGAAGAAGAAAGTGCATTGGGCCACACATTTAAATACACAAACACTAGTGAAAGCCAATGAGCAAAGAAAAAAGGATACAGTCCAAAGAGCATATTTTTAGTGATATCCACCACCATCAATAAGCAAAAGCACTTACAAAATCAGCATTCAGCCCTCGGTCTATAGGTTGAATGGCCTGATCCAATTCATCTCAACATTGGTGAGAGTTGATTATTTCTGATTCAGGCTGTGATATTCCTGGTTCTGAGTATAAGTGATTATTTTATCATATCCTGGGCACTTTGACTATTACATTAGGGACTCTGAGTCGTATTTAATGTTTTTTACTTTAGTACACAGGTCTTGGTATTATTTTGTGAGCTATGGTGCCAATGGCAATTTGATTTTCAGCTTTGTGGTGGCATTTTGATCTGGTGGCATGTGTGTCTTGCCGGGGTGAATGGGACTTGCAGGTCTCCTCCGAGGGGTGAGAGGAGCTTCCTGGGAACCTGGCTTTCTGTCCTTGGATGAGCTGCTCACATCAGGCCTCTGTGTGCCAAAGCCCATCAATTGCCTGGTGTCTCTGTGTGAGGAAGGAGGACTTCATGCTCGTGGGACCAAGAAGCTTCCTGGGTCAGCTCCCAGGATGATCTCCCTCTTGCTCATGAGACAACTGTCTAGTTGGGGAGAAAATCTCAGGCCCAGATAGAGAAAGAAGCCTCTTGTTCTGGCAGGCTCCCCCTCGCCAGGTCATGGACCTTCCTGGGCTTACCCAGTATTGGTGGCAGATTCAATCCAGGGAGATGAGTCCCTCCTTGGGCTGTCTTTGTTCTAAGGCACAACACTGTTAGTCAGCACTTTAAATAGGGTTGTTGTTGTTGTTTTGTCTTGTTGCTTAGAAAATAATTATGAAATTATTTTATTTTATTTTATTTTGAAACAAAGACTCACTCTGTTGCCCTTGGTAGAGTGCCATGGTGTCATAGCTCACAGCCAAGAACCTCAAATTCTTGGGTTCAAGTGACTCACTTGCCTCAGTCTTCCTAGTAGCTGAGACTACAGGTGCCCACCACAATACCTGGCTATTTTTAGAGATGGGGTCTCACTCTTGCTCAGGTCTTGAACTTGTGAGTTCTGGCAATCCACCTGCTTCAGCCTCACCAAGTGCTGGGTTATAGGTGCAAGCCACCACTCCTGGCTTAGTTACAGAAATTAGTGTTACTTGGTACCTCGCAGGGTTTCTCTTCCTCTTTGGTCCCACCTAACCAAGTTTTCATCTGCCTGCCCATTGGCCCTGATGTGGCAGCTCTTCTGCTTCTGGCTGCACATTCCTTTATCTGGGCACTCTAATAGACTTGCACACCCTGCATCCCTGTCCAGACTACATGATCAGAACTTCCATGCAGGGACCCAGGGTGCTCTGCAGATTACTCCAACATCTACCTGGACTCTGCCCTGAGGTCAGCCTCTGGGGACTGCTGGAGACACTTAAAATCTATATACCCCAGCCCAGACTGCTGGGCCAGTTTGAATTTAAAGGTTCTCCAGCAATTTCAAGGATCAATGTGTACAGTTACATTCAAGTTCATATCACCCAGAAGCAGAAGAGCCATTGCAAATTAGCTATTACTGTTTACATGAAGAAACGCTTACATGCTGAGTGGGAGAGCTGGCACCTGCCCTAAGTGAAGAGCCCCACAGACATGAAGGCTGGGGCCCCAGGGAGGCTGCACACCGGCAGTGTCCTGGCTTTGCCACCTGGAGCCTGGCTGCCACACCTGGACAGATGCCTGTGTTACAGGGCAGGTGTAACACACCTTCCCCCAGGCACAGGCGCACACTCCACTCATGTTCTTATGCTAGGTGGGAAACTTTGCTTTCCACGGGGCGTCTGTGTGTCCTGGGTCAGAGGAAGGCTCACTCACAGCAAGGCATCTGGATCACATGCGCCAAAGTCCTGGGGTGCATGAGGCCTTCCTCCTGCTGGGTGGGTGACCCTGTGGGCCACATGCAGCCACAGTTAGAGAAGCCTCATCCCACCCCCCCCCACCCAGCGGCACTAGGAAGCAGAGTCCCCACCCCCAGGAGCACTCCCTGCTCTCTCCCTTGGGCACAAGCAGTGGACAGACTGGGCCAGCTCTCAGCTGACCCTGCTCTGCCCAAGTGAGCCCCAATGGCCACTTGGGCCACCTGCTCAGCAGGGCTCCTCCCACAGGCCTGGGCAGACAGGCTCTTTCTCCCCTTTCAGCTTAGACTTGTCTAACACCGCCTGCTCCTTCACAGCCCCGCCCACCTGCTCCTGAGCACAGAGTAAGTTCTAGGATCCCTTCGTGCTTCCTTGGCATCACTGTTGACAGATCTCTGAATGGCCTCTGTTCTACACTGCTCCTCTTGAAAACAATACCCGAGGCGGGGCTTGGTGGCTCACACCTATAATCCTGGTGCTCTGGGAGGCCAAGGTTAGTGGAATGCCTGAGCTCATGAGTTTGAAGCCAGCCTGAGCCAGAGCCAGAGTCAGAACAAGACTCGATCTCTAAAAAAAAAAAAAAAAATAGCCAGGCATTGTGGTGGACACCTGTAGTCCCAGCTATTTGGGAGGATGAGGCAAGAGAATCACTTAAGCCCAAGAGTTTGAGATTACTGAGCTTTAACTCCACAGCACTCTACCAAGGGTGACAAACTGAAACTTTGTCTCAAAAAAAAAAAAAATAGAAAGAAAAGAAAACAATACCTCAGATGGGACTTTCCTCTTGCAAAGGGAAGCAGGACAATGACTCGTCCATGCAGCCTGGACAGCACCGGCTAGCACAGCCGACATCATACCTGTGCCCACACTTTCTAGCCAACCTTCCTGGGAGTTCTGGTGCAGATTAAGATAAATTAAAACATGGGAAGCTCTCAGAATCAGGCAGGACAAACTCAGTGTTAGTTTAGCAGCCGCGGGAGTTGGCTCTCATCAGTGCCGGAGCCAACTGTTAAATTTTCAGGAGTTTCCTGAGCCAGTTGACATCAAGTTGTGGCTGAAAATCAGCCACAGTAGGAAACTGGCAAGCAGCACAAATTGGGTATTTTGTTTTCATTTCTGAAGAACCAGTTGGTAAACATTTACCAGTATGCCACTGAATCATCCTCTGAATCTTTTAGTGGTGACTTGTTTCAAATCAAAGTGTACAGCCATTATATCTCATTATTTTACTTATCATGATCACTTGGGATTTAATTTTTTCAGGTAACATACTCCACCAGACCTTATTGCCACTGCCCAGTCTGTAGTGTCCCCAGATTGGGTTAGAGTCCTTTTGTTTCAGGTATGAAAACTCCTACAATCACTGCAAGGAGAGACTAAAGACAGAGCCCTGAACAGAAACAGGGAACAGCAGAGATACCGCAGGTCCTAATGGGGACTCAAGGCCTGTTGCGCTCACTGAGGGGACCACAGGGCCAATAGAAGCCTGGGAGGAAGGCGTAAGATCGAGGGGACGCACAGAACACAGGGGAAGCCAGGCTGGGCACAGGGGTGTCTGGGAACAACACAGAGCTTCCCCCAAAGCCCTTGGCCTGACGGCTGCTGCAGATGCTGCTGCTCTCAGAACACCTGTCCCTGCGTCTGGACTCCCACATCCCCTCTTACCACACAGACCCCAGGGTAAGCCTGTGGTCTCTAGTTGCTGAGATCACAGAAAGTGAATTCACTGTCCTCTTCTTTCCCGTTTCCTAAGTCAGTCCTCCCTACGGGAACTCCTTACACACAGGGAGAAGATACTGGCCCAGGAACTTCCAGTGACTGCGGTAGCACACATACAAGATGGCCCCAAACTGCGAATGCCCTGTCCCTCACACTGACACTTGCCAAAGATCCTGCTTAATAAAATTCTATTACTGCTCATGTAACCAAAAATGAACTCAATTTCTTTCTACAATAAAGTAGTTCAGACGATCCTGAGTTGCAGTTCCCAGCTGTGAGATCTTCTGATGGGTTTGTGACAGTTTGATCTCAACACCCCACAAATCGCAAAGTAGACGGCAAAGGTCAACCACCCTGTAAGAAAGAATGAAGGGAAGAAAGCAAAAAGAAATGAAACAGCAAAATAAAATCAAATAAAAAAGACAGATGGGAACTTTTCCTAGAAAGAAAGTATCCAGGGACTAAATGAGGACCAGTCTTACAACAAAAGACGAGAGGGAAAGAGTATAAAAAATAGGTGGTGTCTACAGGGCAGAAAATCTACTGCATATTAGGTGGTCACCTCCATCCACTGACCGCCGCCAGTTGACCCAGTGTTCAGAGACTGGACATGTACCACACACACGGCTCAGCACAGTAGGCCTAATTCCTTAGGTGACCACCTCTGTATGTTACCAGTTTGTTATGGTACCTTAAGGGGTCAATTTATGGAGGTTCTGAAGTATTTATTTTAAACAGGTAGATTATATTTCCTGCTATTAGCCTCAACGGGTGAGTATATATTATTTTCAAAATTATCAAAAAAATCTACATTTATCTTCAGCGACTCAGATTGAAATATCCTTAATGTCTTCACATAGAATCCAAAATGCCTATTTGACGGGGAACCAACTGTCTTAAATATATACTGCTGTTTACTGTTTTAAGAAATTTAGATGATTCAGAAACACATTTCATACAGAGAACTCAAGAGTTGTTGTTCACAGTTACTTTGATCTCTGGTGAGTTACTGAAGAGAACTTAGCATATTATTATACTGTTCTTAACGAAACCACTTGACTATTTTATGACCTTAGTTATAATTTGTGATGACCAGGGTGATATAAATTTCACATACCAAAAATAGTACACTCTGTTTGAGGCAAGAGTGCATGACTGGTTTCTTTACTTTTCATAATTTTTATCTCATTTTACATTTTACATACATGCCTTAAAAATGCTGTTGGTACAGTGTTGTTAAAAAATGATCTCGTAGTGTTGTTCACCACAGTTACTCTAAGGGGAGATGCTTCCCCACCATCAGACCACCCCTGTCTACGTCCAGGCCAGCAGCCTATCTTGTTGACCTGTGTGAGTCCAGGGGGATGCGTTTAGTTAGAGCTGGTCTCCACCGAAATGAGCTCCTAGCTCTCTGGCTGAGGCACAGAGAACAGTGCGAGGGCAAGAGACAAAGGACTGTTTATAAAATGTTGATAGAAGGGACCACACTTTGATGTATGTGCAGGAAGTGCATCAACTTTTAATCCTGAAAGAGGAGAATGGATTTGATTCTTTTTGTCAAACTTACAATGTGAGTTTCATTCTCAAAATCAGTTTTGAGGATAAAAATAGCCTAACTCTGTGCCGAATTGTTAAGCAAAAGGCATGATGTAAGTACACAGGGTTTTTATTATGGTTCGTAAAAACACTTTGATTTCTGATTATGATGGGAAAAAAAAGAATTCCAGAATCCCCTCCTCTCCAAGCCTGATGAAAACTTAAAATTACTGTCAGGTGTCAAAATTCAAGCACCGTAGCAAGGCAACCAGTGTGGTCTGGAAACTGCTGTGCTTCTGGGTAGCCAGTCAGTGGACATAGCTTGGCCGCTCTTTGGAGGCAGCACCTGTTGCCACTTAAGACCCCCCCCCATAACTTATGGGAATTTGATGTCAATAATGGTGCCAACAATGAAAAAGTCTAATTGATTTGAAAGTATATTTTCTCCTAAAATAAGCAGAACGAGATTCCAAAATTAAGGTAGTTCTACAATGGCAATGCAATGAATTTGATTCTTGTAAAACAGCTTAGCGTCATTCAATACCTGATTTAATCCAGCATGTTAATAAGACTGAAGTTCCTGATGTGGTGTTTGACCCAGACAGACCTCTCTCCACACAGAGAAGGGCTTGTTCACCCACCTGCCCTCCTCCCCCAGCCCTTAACTGCTGAGCAGCTTTAGACCTTAAGATCACACTGTGAGAAGGCAGCTCTGAGGAGCTTCTAGTTCCATGGGGGAAACACGGACAGACGCACCTGGGAAACGGCAGGACTCCGTGTGAAGTGCGGTAGTGGAATGGTGACTTCCCAGCTAATTTAAGGACACACAGGAATGGAGGGTGGGGATGGAGGAGCACCTGAAAAGGGAAGTTGTGACTAAACAAGGGGACCGCGCTGGCACAGCTGAGGAGCATCAACTGTTCTGATGCATGTACCCTGTTCGGGAGGAGAGTCAACGAGATACAAGTCTGAAAATCACTGGGCAGGCCCTAAAATAAATTCAGATTTTGAAACTATTTGATGATGGGCAATGATGTTTTATTAAGACCTGCCCCTCCCCCTAAAAAATGTAAAAGAAAAATAAAGGGATTGATTTCTGTTTTACTAGCCTCACTTCTGTGGTGGTAAATCTCTGGACAGCAGGAAAGAGACACTCCTTCTGTGGCCGTAACAAACGAGGAACACAGTTGTCATCATGGCAGATGCTGAGGGGCAGCGCGAGAAACCGTAGTTACGGCAATAAAACTGACACCCACCGGCTTCCCTCCACACCAAAATGTCTCCTCCACACATCTACACAACAGACAGCGGCCCAGTGTTTACCTTCTGTGGTTTGTTTAAAGGAGGCAAAATTTCCCCAGGACCACAGACAATTCTCAGATTATTTGTGTCCAAAATTCATGCAGCAGAGTCACAGACATGGTTCTGATTATAGAAATTCAAAATATTTGAAGGGGAAAAATTACCTCACTCTTTCCTGCCTCCCTTCCTTTTCTTCCCACTGAACAAACAGAGCAGCTGATGAACATATGTATTTATATATGTTTTTTCTTTCTTTTTTTTTCTTGCAGTTTTTGGCTGGTGCTGGGTTTGAACCCACCATCTCCGGTATATGAAGCCGGCGCCTACTCCTTGAGCCACAGGCACCACCCCTGAACATATATTTTTTAACATCAAAGATTGTATCAGTTTGAAAAAACGTGAACTTAAGGCCGGAGTTGGTTACAATCTTTTCCTTCAAACACCTTCCGGGAGGCTGCGGCCCCCACAACCCATGGAAATGGGGCGGGCACGGTGCTGCTGCCTCCTGTGGCTTCCGGCAAGTGCCCGCTGTCCCTTGAACTGTCATTTGGGACACTCAGCTTTAAACAGAACAACTTTCACAGGAAAGTGAGAGAGGGTAACCCACAGACACAAAGTGCGGCCCGGAACACGTGTGGCCGCACACAGGCTCAGGCCGCATGGTCCCTGCCCCTCCAGCACCACTCAGGAGGGCAGCTCTGCGGTCAGAACCACCTCTGCCGGGCTGAAGAGGCTGAGTGTCTCGGCGGCTGGAAGAAAGCTCTCTTAAGCCCTCGCTACTGAAGCCTAAACCCATTTCCTCTTCTCCTACCCTCAGGGTAGAGAGGGAACAGCTGGTCACCACCCTCCACACAATAGCCCTTCACCATCCTGAAGACGGTTATTAGGTCAGCTGCCCTCCTCCAGGCTAAATAATCCCAGATCCTTTAATCTTCCTTCGTGGCTCCTATTTTCCGAGTCTTTAATCGTTTCTGCTGCTCTCAACTGAATCCCTTTCAGCTTCTTAAGTCCTCCCAGCCACCTCCTCAGAGGGCGGCCGGGCAGCCGGAAGGCACAGCAGTGCTCCCAGATGACAAGGAGTCATGCCCCGCGACAGCCCAGGGACTCTAATGCCTGTCCACGTTCCTTCCGATATGAAGCATAGAGCACAATTACCTCCTCCTGCCAATAAAAAGGAAGGTGATAACAACAGTAATGATAATTAAAAAAACAAAACTGATGCAACAAAAACAAGACATTGGGATAAATGTCAAATTTTTAAAACCATAAGTATGGCAGTTGGAAAAACGTAATTACCATTTGGATTGGATAATATCTCCCCTGTGAATTTTAAATAATTAACTAGGTTACTATATCAATCTTTTTTTTTTCAGTTCCCAAACTATCTTGTTGTATTCTTTCCCAAGAGTGTCTAGGGCCCTTTTCTGTCCAAGTTCAGCAAATTCCTGCAACAGGGGCTTGCATACTGAGGTAGGACCGCTGCTCCGCCGAGTCTGGCTGTCTGTGTGGGCGGTGGTCCTGGCCCAGCGCGTTGGCAGCGCCCAGCGAGAAAGCCACCAGCAGCAGGTGGCAGCCTCGGCACCAACTGCGCCCACCGCGCCCACGGGCCTGCACTTCACCGGGCTGAATCGCTCACTTCCTCCGACCATCTAGTTGAATTTCATGGTCATGATTAAATCTGCTGTTATTCTCGGTGTTATCTGCCGCTCCCAGCTTGGTTTCCTTGTACACTTAATGAACATACATTCCATCCTACCATTCAGAAAACTGATAAAAGTCCTTAAACAGTACTGAACCCAGGATTTTCCCCAGGGAAGCCCCACCTGTTGTGCTCTCCAGCGACGACTCTGAGCGCGGCCTCCCAGGGTCGTCTCACCTGTAATGTGCGCAGCCCCAGCCGCGGGTGTTGGGCAGAATTTCCTGTACCACAAACACAAGCATCCCGGGAAACAAAAGACGTCTGAGTAGAGTTCCGTGTTTACTACAGCTCAAGTGAGACGTTTCTTACCTATCTGGTTAAAAGTATCCTGTTGATTTTTTTCATTAAGTAGCTACTTAGAAAAGCAGTTGATACTATTTCTGAGGAAGAAATAAATTTCTTCAAATAAATGATATAATATTTCATTCACATCAATTTTTTAAATATATTTAAAATGTTTGAGTCTAAAGCTTAGCCAAACATATAATAGCTTCAAGATATCTTGTAGTATATATTTTAATACGAATAAGTGGTAAAATGATGGAGATTTTGAATAGCTAAACATTCTTTTAGATTCTTTCAATGAGTATTTATTGAACACCTGTTATGTGCTCAAAAACATCAATAAAAACGAGCTCTGGGCTCTTTAAAATGCATGACGTTTAATAGATGGCCCTAATCTTTGAGTTAGATGCTGTGTCTTTTCCAGACAGAGCGTTGGGTCCTTTTAAGATACTGTTCGTGCTCCCTGAATAGAAGCACAGGGAAGTGGCCAAAAGACCAGCAGAGATCTCTGGAGTCAGAAGCTGGGACAGGATTGGCTCCAACCACCTCACCTAGTGTGCATGATGCAATGGTACATTTCAAAACTATTAAGAAATGGGTATAATTGCGATGGATGTGTTACTTAGTTCAATGTATGCATTTCACATTGTATATCAAAGCAGTATCCTGAACCCCATAAATGCATCAATGTACAAAAATCAAATTATTTTATGATTTAATAATAAAAAGCATTTTAAAAAACTCAGCTCTTCCTTATAGCTCTTAATTAGAGATAGCCAGAGAACATGTTATCTTCTGATGAAATAATGCTTCTTTTTTTCCCTTTATTTAAAAATAATCTCTAATTCTATCTCTGAAGATATACAAAGACAGGAGTCTTTTCCTAAAGGCGCCTGGAGATACAGCATGTGTTCTAACCTGTTACCCTGGGGGGCTTTCCAAGCTCTTCCTTGTTTAGAAATGAAATTATATTGTTTCACATGTGGCAATTTCCCTTTATTCTTGAAACAAGCAAACTGTAATATGCAAAATAGAACAGGATAAAAGCATAATCACTGCCTTTATTTATTCATACCATATTAATGTAATATAATTATCCAGTAAACAGGCAGAATCTTATGAATATTCAACAATAACAGCAACAAAAGCTACAAAGTGGTTATTTTAATGAACACATATAAAACAAGAACTTTAAAGGATGAGACAATATTTTTGTGTTTTTAAATGACAATGGGCGGAGCTTGGCAAACACTGAGTTCCCTGGTGGTGACTCGATGTCCCCCAAGGGGAAAAGCCAAGGGGAGTCCCCGTGTCTCTCCTGGAGATTAAGCAAGGGGATGATTGACCCCTCACAGGCTGTCCCTGCATGCAGCAGGGAGGATGCCCCTGCTCCCCTTGTCATCCTTCACAAGTGAAGGTGGGAAAATAAAAGAAGCTAAAATGCCAGGCAGCTTGATGTTCAACCAAATAGGTGGGTGCAGTGTCCCAGGGCCTTCTCCAAGGGTTAAAATTAGTAAGTGCAACAGAAGTTCAGCCTGCTCTCAGAGCAGGCACAGGAGGCAGGGCGCTGGTCATGCAGAAGGTTCATGCAGGAGGTGGCCAGACAGAACTCCCTGACCATAGCTCCCAGCCCTGCAGGTGAACAGGGCCCAAGGGTAGGGGGGAGATAGCAACTCAGGCTCCATGTGAGGATGGACAGGTCACAATTCCCACCAAGAAGTCCCAAGGTCTCACTGGACACGCGGTCCTCAGGTCTGGTTCAGCTGGGCAGCCTTTATCTGTAGCCATTAGACTCATTCCATCATGTGTTCCTGCCTCAAATAAAAGTTGATTTGAAATATGCACAGTGAGGAAAAGAGAACTGGCCCTGGAGGCCTCCTGCCTGTAATCCCAGCACTTTGGGAGGCGAGGCTGGAAGATCACTTTAGCTCAGGAGTTCAAGACCAGCCTGAGCAAAGCAAGACCCCATATCTACTCAAAATAGAAAAAAATTAGGCAGGTGTCGTGGTGGGCACCTGTATTCTCAGCTACTTGGAGCCTGAGGCAGAAGGATCACTTGAGTCCAGGAGTTTGATGTTGTTGTGAGCTAGGCTGACACCACAGCTTTCAAGCCTGGGAGATAGACTGTGACTTTATCTCAAAATAAATAAATAAATAATAAAAATTAGTTAATTAGTTAAATTAAATGAAAAATAAAAAGGAGAGAAATCTGAGCCTAAAATGGCACAGTTATGATATACATAATTTTTCTGAGCTCTAGGTACCAGCATTGTTTAATTACTTTCTCTTATTTTACCTGATCCTAAAATAGCTTTGTAAATACTCTGCAGTTTTTTATCTTTCTGTTACAAATTAGGAAACAGAATTGCAGAAAGATTAAACTAAAAATTGAAAGAGGAAAAGGAAAAAGGAAAGTAGAATAAATTCATTGATTGTTGTTTACGTAACAGAAGTTGAAGAATATCCTTAAAACATTTATATATATGATGTGTATATGTTTTTAAAGTTTGATCAAGAAAACAGGGGATACAGGTTTTAAGGACAGTTTAAATACCAAGGTAACCATGCAAACAAAATACTAAACTTTCCTAAATACTAAAAAAAAGTAAAGCATACAGAGAAAAATATGCTTTTCACATAGAAAAGAGTATAGAGAAAATAACATAACATCCATAGCTATATTAAAAGAAATATTGTTGCAAAGTTGAGATCAGACCTATCAATAACTAAATGAGTTTCAATCACCGAGGAAAAGAAAATGACTCTCAATCTGACCAGCAGAGTAATCACCCATGTGCAAGTGGTGCGTATGTATGCGTCCTGTATCTGCGTAATTATCTATAAATATATGACTGAACACAAATATGCACAGCTACAAGAGAGTAAATAAGAAACCTAAGAATAAATGAAGAAGAAACAATATACCATTAAATCAAAACAGTGAAATGTGGACTTTGTAGTCTCTACAAGTATTATCCAAGCCCAAAGGTAGTAATGTGGTAAGGACTTCTTTTAATACAAAAATATATGATTAATATTAAATATATTACAAATATAAATAACTCTGTATCAAATAATATAGCAACTACCTTTATAAAGGAGAAATAAGGGAGAGGTAAAGACAGATGATACTGACAGGAGACTCTAAAACTGCTCAGAGTGTGAGGCAGAGCATGGGAACCAGCAGGGACATTACAAGGGAATCAGTAAGCTGTGTAAAGGTCCAGTAGAAACAATAATCTCATAATAAATAGAATGAAAAGTAATGTCAAATTACTTTCAAAAATGTCTCAAAAAAAAAGTTTAAAGGAAAAGAACCTCCTAAAATAACTCATGAATAAAAAAAATACAGGCTATAGTATGCAACTTATAAAAACAGTGATGAAACATAGACAGTCAACACTATGGGAAATAGTGAAAGAGTGATCACGAGAAACGTTGAGGCTTTAAACAGTTACATCAGCCTGAAATGAAAACAAATGAATTAAGTTTCCAGCTGAAAGTCTAGTAAAAAATTCAAGATAAAGTATATGAAAGAAAATAATAAAAATAAATGTCAAAAGTACTGAGTGAAAATAAGTTTGTTTGCTAAACCTAAATTCTCTTTTTTAAATAAGAAATCACATAACTCATTAGCTAATTTAATCAAGGAAAAGAGAGATGCCAAAAGTCTACTTACTAAGAAATGTTAAAGGAGAAATATGATAGAAAAAAATAATGACATTGCTTGAAAATGTCTCTTGTCAATAAATTCAAAATATTGGATGAAATGAATACCTTCTAAAAGACGTGACTACTAGAATAGAGCATTGGAGTCAGAAAACCCACAGGGAAGAGAAGGAACCTGGGTGATTACGGGGGGTGGGGGGGACTGTGCAGAGCTTTGTAAGACCAGGAAATTCCACAGTACAAAAATTGCTCCAGAACCTATATATAAAGAAAAGCCTCCCAAATATTTTATGAAGATAGATGGAGTAACAATGATATATAAAACTTATACAAAGAAAGAAATGCACCATGTCCAAGTGGGATTCATTCCTGGAATGCAATATAGGGTCAATAATTAAAAAAACACAATGCATGTAATACAGCATCATATTACTGGATCTAAGAAGGAAAACCTTACACACCATTTCAAACATTGAAAAGCTTTTATCAAAATTCAACACCTATTCTTGATTTAAAACAACAATGACAACAACAACACAACAACAGCACAACACACCCAATGGAATAAGAACTGGCTGGTCCTTCCCTGTCATGGTCCTCAACAGCTCACTCAGTGACACGTGCCAGAAACAGAATTTGGTAAAAAGATTGCTCTGGGGGAATTACTGGAAACATCACATGCTAGCGGAAGAAACCAATTAGACATAAAAAATTAAGAGGATCCCTACTCATAGATGACATGAATGTATCTGGAAAATGCTAGATAATCAAAGTGGGGAATAACTGAACCAGTAATAAAATTCAACAAGTAGCAGGAAGCACAATTAGCAGGGGACAGTCAATCATCCACAAACACAAACAACAAGAGTAGGGGATTAGTGATACAAAATGCATTTCTAAAAATAGAAGGTATAATAATTAGTAATAAGTTTAAAAATATGTGTGCAAGATCTATATCAGAAATGTCTGAAAACATCCTGAAGGATGCAAATGTGGACATGGATGGATACAAAGGATCCCTGGTCTTGAATAAGACAACTGGGCCACAAACGTGCACTGTTCACTAGTAAAGTGGCCTCTGAAAAACACCAGGGTGCCCTCCTACGGAGCCAGACCTGCTGATAGAAATGTCTTCACGAAAAGTAAATGTAAAGTGAAAGGAAAAGTGAGCTTTCTTTGTAGCACGGGATGCTGTGTGATACCATTTCACCCACAGTAGAATTGCTTTCAAGAAAGAACCAACGGGCATGTGGGGAAATGGACCCCACATTGGAGGAAAATAGAAAATGCAGAACTAGGTCTGAATTTAGCCATCCCGTGGAGACAGCAGGGGTTTGACGCCAGACCACTGCAGCGCGGGAAACATCACCATGAGTCACACACATTCTTAGGTTTCCCGGGTCATATGGGAGACTAATGCATCATGTTTATGCTGTGCTATGATCTATGAAGTGCGCCGTAGCATCGTGTGAAAACAATGCATTTGCATTCGCCTTACTGCTAAAACATGCTGCCGATTGTTTGGGAATCCGGATGGTACTAATCTTGCTGCTGGTGGAGGGCCTTCCTCAGTGCCGACCGTGCCCACTGACCAGGGCGGAGGCTGGTGACGGTGGGGCGGATGTTGCTGTGGCTGCTGTTTTAAAGTAAGACAACGGTGATATTTGCTGCATCTGTTGACTCTCCCTTTGGTGAAAGATTTCTTGGTAGCATGAAGTGCTGTTTATAGCATTTTACTCACAATAGAATTTTCAAAATTGAAGTTAGTCCTCCTAAACCTGCCAGTGCTTAATCAACTAAGTTTATGGAATATTCTTAACTCTTTGTTGTTTCAATAATGCCTACAGCATCCTTGCCAAGAGTAGATTCCATCTCAGGAAATCACTTTGCTCTTCCGTGAGAAGCTTCATACTGAGATCACAGCAATTCAGTCCCATCTTCAGACCCGACTTTTGAACCTGGCTCCACCACACCTGCAGAGACTTCCTCCACTGAAGTCTTGAATCGCCAAATTCTTGGTGGTGGGAATCAACATTTCTTAAACTCCTATTGACATTTTGACCTTCTCCCACGAATCAGGGATGTTCATAATGGCATCTACAATGATAAATCCTTTCCAGAATGTTTTAACCTACTTTTCCCAGACCCTTCAGAGGAATCACCGTCTAAGGCATCTACAGCCTCAAAATACATATTTCTGAAATAGTAAGTCACGGAAGTCAAGTTACTCTTTTATCTGTAAGCTTCAGAGTGGTTATCAGGTGACCAGGCAGGAAAACAGCATGATTCTCTCTGTACGTCTCCACCAGGGCTCTCCTGTGACCAGGTGTGTTATCAGTAAAAAGTAATATTTGGCAGGAAGTCTTTTATTCTGGGTCACAGTGCTCAAAAGTGTGCTTAAAACATCCAACACAAACCATGCTGTCAACAGGTATTCTGTCATCCAGGCTCTGTTGTTCCATTTCCAGAGCACAGGCACAGTGGGTTCGGCATAATTTCGAAGGGCCTTAGATTTTCAGAATGACAAGTGAGCATGGGTTTACCTTAAAGTCACCAGCTGCATTAGCCCCCAGCAAGAAAGTCAGCCTGTCCTGTGAGGCTGTGAGCTGGGTGTGGACTTTTCTTGCCCAGCTATTTCAGGGCTGATGCCATCCCCTTCCAATAGAAGGCTGTCTTCTCTACACTGCAAACCTCCTGGGTAGTGGAACAGCCTCCATGGACGGTCTCCATCCCCTTCAATAGAAGGCTGTCTTCTCTACACTGCAAACCTCCTGGGTAGTGGAACAGCCTCCATGGATGGTCTCCATCCTCTTCAGTAGAAGGCTGTCTTCTCAACACTGCAAACCTCCTGGGTAGTGGAGCAGCCTCCTTGGATGTCTCCATCCTCTTCAGTAGAAGGCTGTCTTCTCAACACTGCAAATCTCCTGGGTAGTGGAGCAGACTCCTTGGATGTCTCCATCCTCTTCAGTAGAAGGCTGTCTTCTCAACACTGCAAACCTCCTGGGTAGTGGAACAGCCTCCATGGACAGTCTCCACCCCCTTCCAGTAGAAGGCTGTCTTCTCAACCCTGCAAACCTCCTGGGTAGTGGAACCACCTCTATCTGTGATCTGAGCTAGATCTTCTGGGGAACTTGCTACAGTTTCTCCATCAGCACTTGGGCTTCACCTGGCACTTTTATGTTATGGAGATTTATTTTTCCTTAAAGCTTGTGGCCCAAACTTACTATCTTCACACTTTTCTCCTGTGCTCTCTCAGCCTTCCTAGAGTTGAAGAGACTTACAGCTTTGTTCTGGATTATGCTTTAACTTACAGGAACATAATAGCTGATTTAATTCTTCTATCCAGACCATTAAAACTTTCACTGTGTCAGCAATAAGGCTGTTTTGCTTTTTTATTATTCATGCGTTCACTGGGGTGGCAGTTTTAATTTCCTTCAACAGCTTTTACTGGGCCTTCACAACCTGGCCATTTGGCACGGGCAGCCGTACCTCGAGCCTACCTGGGCCTTCTCCTAACCGTCTCATCACACCTAAGCATTTCTAGTCCTTGATTTAAAATGAGAGGCACGTGACTCTTCTCTTCACTTGAATACTTAGAGGCCGCTTTAGGGTTTTTAATTGCCCTGATTTCAACATTGCAGTGTCTCAAGGAGTAGGAAGGCCCAAGGAGTGGGGCAGAGATGGGAAAGGCCGTCCACAGAGCAATCAGAGCACACACGTCTGTCGGGTAATGTCTTATATGAGTACCGCTCATGAGTCCCCCAAACAATCACAATAGTATCAAAGATTATTGATCCATAATATCAATTATGGATCAATTATTATATATTGATCACCATATATAATAATAATGAAAAAGGTTAAAATATTTCAAGAACCACGGAAATGTGACACAGAGCCAGGCAGTCAGCCTGTGCTGTGGGGAAGCGGCAGCGGCTGCTTGTTCACAGAAAGGCGGCCACAGACCTGAGATTCATAAATAGTGAAAAATCTGCAAAATACGATAAAACGAGGTTCTCCCATCAGTCACAGTAGCATCTCAGGAAGCAGGGCCAGAGTTGTTTTTCTACTTTTCTTTTTAATAAATGGTTCTTGGTCATCCGAGCGGCCATTTAGAGGATGATAAGTTTAGATCAATACCTCACACTCCACACAGAGTCAAGTTGAAATCAATCAGGAATCTAAGTGTAAAAACAACATCATAAAAACAACAGAAGGAAACTCAAGTGAGTTTCTATAGAGAAATTATAAGGAAAGACCTTCTAAACGTAAGTCACAATGTAGATGGGGCAAAAGGAAATACTAATGTCATTTTACTATAATAAAATAGAAAAAATAAAATACAGAAAAAACATAAAAGGCAGAACATCTGCTTGAGAAAAATGCCATTATAGCTGTGTGTGTGTGTGTGAGTGTGTACGAATGTGAGTGTGTATGTGTGCTCAGTGTGGGAAAGTGTGAGTGAATGAGTGCATGTGTGTGGGGGGATAGTGTGTGAAGGTGTATGTGTGAGTGTGTGAGAGTGTGTGGGAGAGTGTGTGTGAGTGTGAGTGTGGGGAAGTGTGTGTGAACTGTGTATGAGTGTGTGAACGTGTGAGTGTGTGAGAGTATGTGCGTGTGTATGTGTGTGTGAGTGTAATTGTGAGTGTGTGAGGGTGTGTGGGAGTGTGTGAAAGTCTGAGTGTGTGAGAGTATGTGAGTGCGTATGTGTGTGTGGGAGTGTAATTGTGAGTGTGTGAGGGTGTGTGGGAGTGTGTGAAAGTGTGAGTGTGTGAGTATGTGAGTGTGTGCGTATGTGCGTGTAGGAGTGTAATGTGAGTGTGTGAGGGCGTGTGGGAGTGTAATTGTGAGTGAGAGTGTGTGAATGAGTGTGAGTGTGTGAGAGTATGTGAGTGTGTATGTGTGTAGGAGTGTAATTGTGTGTGAGGGCGTGTGGGAGTGTGAATGAGTGTGAGTATGTGCACAAATGAGCGGCTGAAGCTGCTGACGCTCAGGACTCCAGCAGCTCCAGGGCCAGAGTATAAACCTGCTGCCTTGCACAGCTCGGCCCCTCCGGATTTCCGAGGTGGTTACTTTGGGACCCATAACAACCCCCTGGTGCACCTCTGCTCCTCAGAACCTCCCCAGCGCGTCTCAGTCCCATTTACACCCCGTGTCCCAGCTGGGCGCTCCGTGTGGCTGCAGGTGGGCAGTTTGGGGGATGAAACTCGTGAATCCCCCAAACAATTGTACTTTGCCTTCACTATCTGGCCATTTGGCACAGGTTGTGAAGGCTCCTGCCTTTGTAGGAGTGAACTGAGGGTCTAACCTTTCTTCAATTTCTTTTTGAAGTCATTCCCAGATGCGAGGTAGTGTGAGAAAGTGTTTCAAACCCTGACTCTGGAGCCGGCCTCCCTGGGTCCAAGTGAGCTGTGTGTGTGACATGAAGCAAGTGATTTAACCCGAGACTCTGTGTCTTTATCTGCAAAGGGGGAAACCGTGGTCCTCAACGAGGTGGTACCTGGTGCCCCAGAAGCTACAATGCAGGTGGAGCCTCCACGTGCCGCTGGGAATACGCCCCCAGCTGGTTCCCTGTGACACGCCCCCACAGCTGGGTTCCCCCCGTGACACACCCCCAGCTGCGTTCCCTGTGACACGCCCCCCAGCTGTGTTCCCTGTGACACGCCCCCAGCTGGGTTCCCTGTGACACGCCCCCCAGCTGTGTTCCCTGTGACACGCCCCCAGCTGGGTTCCCTGTGAAACGCCCCCAGCTGGTTCCCTGTGACGCGCCCCCCGCTGGTTCCCCGTGACACGCCCCCAGCTGGGTTCCCTGTGACACGCCCCCAGCTGGGTTCCCCGTGACACGCCCCCACCTGGGTTCCCTGTGAAACGCCCCCAGCTGGTTCCCCGTGACACGCCCCCAGCTGGTTCCCCGTGACACGCCCCCAGCTGGGTTCCCCGTGACACGCCCCCCAGCTGGGTTCCCCGTGACACGCCCCCAGCTGGTTCCCTGTGACACGTCCCCCAGCTGGGTTCCCCGTGACACGCCCTCCAGCTGGGTTCCCTGTGACACACCCCCAGCTGGGTTCCCCTTGACACGCCCCCACCTGGGTTCCCTGTGAAACGCCCCCAGCTGGTTCCCTGTGACGCGCCCCCAGCTGGTTCCCCGTGACGCGCCCCCAGCTGGTTCCCTGTGACACGCCCCCAGCTGGGTTCCCTGTGAAACGCCCCCCAGCTGGGTTCCCCGTGACACGCCCCCAGCTGGTTCCCTGTGACCCGTCCCCTAGCCGGGTTCCCCGTGACACGCCCTCCAGCTGGGTTCCCTGTGACACACCCCCAGCTGGGTTCCCCTTGACACGCCTCCAGCTGGGTTCCCCGTGACACGCCCCCACCTGGGTTCCCCGTGACACGCCTCCAGCTGGGTTTCCTGTGACACGCCCCCAGCTGGGTTTCCTGTGACACGCCCCCAGCTGGGTTCCCCGTGACACGCCCCCAGCTGGTTCCCTGTGAGGCTGTTGCCTTTGCTCACTCTTATTTCTCACATAATTGCAAAATTTTAAGACATCATATGTCAGCTCTAGAAAAGATAGACAAATATATGGGAAAGAATTATTTTTTCTAATATAGGGCTAATTATCGTAAAGATTTTTTTTTCAGTTTTTTTTTTTTTTTTGGCTAGGGCTGGGTTTGAACCTCCACCTCCAGCATATGGGGTTGGTGCCCTACTCCTTTGAGCCACAGGCCCCATCCAAGGTTTTTTTTTTTTTCTTTTCATGTAATTATTGTATTTTTATTCCTTAAAAACAGTTACAACGCTACTGAGTGTGTGCTCTGTTCATGCCTGGATGTTCTCCTGGAGAACAAGGCCTGTGTCTCGTTTATTTTCTCTTTCCTGCACTTCACACTGCACAGAGTTGACAAGAAAAACCCAGGTTCTGAAAACGTGTGAGAGTAGAATCCATGAGACCAGGCGAACCCTCTGCAGTCGACTATTGAAAAGTGCTGTGTCTGTTAGTGACACTGGGCTCACCAGCTGTGCAGTAAGGACGTGATGTGGCTGCCACCCCACACACGTAGGGACGTCTGGATCTCCAGCCGACAGCACGAAAGACTTGACTCTGCGCTGGCCTTCCTTGGTCTGCAGCCGACAGCACGAAAGACTTGACTCTGCCCTGGCCTTCCTTGGTCTGCTCCGGCCACAGCCTCTGGTTTACTCCCAGGTCCTCCCGCACAGTTCATTGCTCTGCGTTTTTACATTTCCCAAAATAGCCTTGACAGGAAGGAGGAGGTTTTTAAACTTTGTGGAGAATTCTTGCTCTTTCTTAATACAGTTACCCTGTAATCATAACTAGCAATTCTGTAACTCCAATGACTCTAGTCACTAGTGTGTAAGCACAGGCCCTCCCCAGGTCAGGCGCTCACAGCCAGCTCTTCCCCCACCTCTGGCACCTGTCGGCCCGGCCCACAGCGCTGTGCCCCTGAGGATGGAGAAAAACAACACAAACCCCCTCCCCCTGGTGGGGGACTGGGTTTCTCGGTTTGGCAATGGAGACATTCAGAAGAGTAAAAGTAAACCATTGTTCCACCACTCCGAAAATGCTGCTGTATCTATTTTTCTACAAATATTTGTTTTCACAAAATCTAGATTCACGTAGTGCAATAAGGACATTACGAAAGCTTTAAAAGGTTTTAAGAAACAGCCCCAAATTTCCGAGAACGTAATGCCCTCCCTTCCTGGTTTTAAGATGATTATCCATTTGACTATAACCTTGTCAACATTGGTATCATAACTTGTTTAAAATTCAGCCAATGTTATTGATAAACAAAGATAATGCATTGGAGCGGCTGCGCTTTGCCTATGAGACTGAGGCTTTTTCCTCGTGTCAATGGCTGTTCGTATTACTTACCGCTGCATTGACTGTTAATGTCTTTTGCCCACTTTTTATCCTAATGACCTGTAGTAGCTTTGGAAAGCTACGTGAACAGTAACCCTTTGTCGTTTGGATTGCTGCAAGCTCTGCGTTTTGCTCCCGGGGACTGTGGCGCTACCAAGGCTGACGTGGCTCCCTGCTGTATCTTCCTTGCTTTGTACTCTCTTCCCCAAAACTCCTACATTTTAAATGTGCTTTACTATCTGTCTGCACATCAAATGTTTTTCTTCTTTTTCTGTATATCATTTTTCACTCTCAGTCTTTGATCTGACTGGAGATTAGTTTATGTTGATGTAAATGTAAGTAGATAGAGGTAACCAATAAATATAAGTCTGATACGAAGTCAGATTGAACTTCTTTTCTTCTAATGGATAATCTCTTTTATCAGAAATAGTTATTGAGCTACCATTTGTTTTCCTATCAATTTGCAATGATCATTAATTTATGTGCACACCATTTATGTACTGTCAGATGGGGCTTTGGATCGTCTATTTTTTTCCCTTTATCTGTTTGTCCTTTTGTTGTTATCAGTATGATATCCCCTTAAATATTGGAGTTTTCATTACATTTCATACTTTTTCTTAGGAAAATGATTAAAATTAATTCATTTGGTAGAAAATACAGAGGAAAAACAACAAAAAACCCCCCACCTATAATCTTGCAACTAAGAGATAATCGTATCTGCATGCAATTTATGGTTTTTTCCATATATTCTATTTATTTACTTATACATTTCTTCTAAATTGGGTCACACATTTTCCTGGAGCAGTGCTGCTGCTCCCCCACTGACCTCTCTCTCCCCCACCCAGTGGCCTCTGCCAAGCCCGCAGCCTCCAGGAGTCGCCTGTGCTGGGATCAGCTGGGAAATGTCCCCCCACCTCGCAGCCACCAGGCCTCTGTGCTGCTCTTCCGATTCCCTGACATCTTGTCACCCTCTGTCCCTGCCTCAGAGAGCAGCTCCCAGGACTTTATCCCTTTCTGCCCTCTGTGGAGGACAATCTTTCCGGTACTAGGTTGGGTTTCGTCAGAGGGATGCTAGATCATTGCTTATTAAAAACTTCTCTTATCTCATAAAGTCGCCGACTCCTAAACCCCTTAGCTTCTCAAAGCTAAAGAAGAATCACAAAATGGGGCATAGACTTTAATCATAGTGTGAAAAGTCCTGACAGATGCGGGGACAGCAATACAACATCAGCAGCCGCGCAATGGGGGAATTGCTGTAACCCTCATAAAGACACCTGTGAAAACGAAGCCATTTTCCCTTTAGGAGGTGCATAGCTCTGAAAGGTCAGGCAGCTCATTTCCCTCCAGTGCAGGCAGTAAACGGGATACAGGCGCCACAGACCCAGTAAAGTTCCACGGTAGGTTGTGCATGCCTAGATGGCAACATAGAGATCGAATTGCGATTATTTACTATTTATTGCAGAAGAAGATAGTTGATTTGATGTGTCAAGGTCTTGGGGGGCAGGGAGAAAAACGAAGGCAGAGAGAGAGAGAGAGGGGAAGGGAGGGAAAGACCCTGAAACACATCAACTTCTGCAATGATCCTTTATGGCTAAAGAATTAAGCAGGTTATTCCTGCAGCCAACATGTGCAGTCACAGTGAAGTTAAAACTATCTCGAAAGGAATCCTACTGATCCTACTGGGAGCGTTTAGGTCTACAATTACAGTAAATGAAGATTCAGAATTAGCAAAACCATTTCACTTAATTAGAAACATTAAATAAGCACTACCAAATGTACAGTAGTGTGTGCACCAAAATGAGGAAAAAGAGCTGACCCGAAAAGCGTTTTATTTATTTGCTTTTTTATTTGTTTACTTATCTTTTTTTAGAAAACTATTAATATATTAGCAACTAAGAGAGAAAATAAGATGTTATTAAGAAAGCAAGTACTTTTGTCCCTAACATACATGCACGTGTAAATATATACCAGTATATAAAAATATACATGCATATGTCGGTAGCTTTTGAAGATAAAGTACCCTGCAATAACTAAATAAAAAAATGGATTTCACAGAGGATGTTAAACAGCTACTTTTTAAAGGACTATTTCCTTCTGTTGACATAATTTTCAGTTATTTACTAACTCCGATGATTTTCAGTATTAATAGTAATCCCTTGAATGCGAGCTTAGTGAAAGGCTGATGGAGTCTCTAATCGAATTTACGCAAGGACAAAGGGAGAAGGATGGAAAGAGGAAAGGAGGAAGAGAGAGAGAGAGAGAGAGAGAGAGAGAGGAGAAAGTGATGGTAATGACCTTTCCAGGAGAGCTCCCAAAGACAGCCCATGAGAACTTTGCTGTTCTGCTTCACAGTCTGACATGTATGAGGAGAGTATTAGCAGAACTTCCTCTGTACTGGAATTTTCAAAGGAAGGGAGCAGTTCAGACATAGATTTATTTATTTATTTTTTGGCCGGGGCTGGGTTTGAACCCGCCACCTCCGGCATATGGGGCCGGCACCCTCCCCTTTTGAGCCACAGGGGCCGCCCCAGATTTATTTTTAAAGGCAAGTATGTGAATGTTTTTCAAAACTGTATCATTCTGTTCTGTGACCTGAGCAAGTCTGCTGCAGGAACCCACACCCACCACATTCTACACCCGGGTCTTCAGAAGCAGCCGCAGTCTTGAATGTGGTCAAGTAAGAAAGTTTGGCACCACTGTTACCTCAGTCAGCTTGGCCTCTGATTATTTTATCTGGATTATTTTTGTTTCAAATATGATAGAAGAACATAGCAAAGCCCATTTTTCACATTGGGACCAGTGTGACATTGTGTTGTCATATCTTGACACAAAGTTGCAGAACAAAATATTTAATTATCCTGACGCTCGATTAAATAATGAAATTATTTTCCTTATTACTCAAGTCCCATTTACTGTTCTTGGGTCAAGTGTTTGATGAAATGGACAACTGGGAGATGCAGCATTTGAAACGCTTGTGTGAGTATATACCTCCACATTCTCAGTAACCATAGTTAAAATTGGGAACTTTCACGGCAACACTTGTTCTACTTGCTGGTATTACAGAAGGCCTGCAAGAGATTGCTGTCTTCCAAATCAGGAAAATTCTACATGGAGTTTCTCTATCAGATATACAGGCAGAAAGTGAGTATGAAAGAAATTAACTGTGTATAATTTTTTTAAAAAATAATGTTTATTTTGGGCGGCGCCTGTGGCTCAAAGGAGTAGGGCCCCAGCCCCATATGCTGGAGGTGGTGGGTTCAAACCCAGCTCTGACCAAAAAAAAAAGTCTATTTCTGTACTCAGAAATATATTAAATGTTTTTCTTCCAACAATACATATGATATTGAAAAGATGAGGATGGTTTAGAAATGATTTGTTCTATAATTATGGTGACTGCATTTTCCAAAGCAGAATGAAATCTCATCAAGGATGCCTGCTCTGACAAACTGGGGCAGTAATTCTGAGCAGGGGGACACACTGTGGCCACCAGCCAATCCCCCGACTGCTGTGAGCAAAGCCTCATGGCAGCAGGGCCACACTTTCTCCCTGGTGCATGGCCAGTGGCCAGCTTTGTGCAACAACTGCAGGTCCAGGGGTGAAGGGACTCACTGTGACGGAGACCACGTGACCAGCAAAGCTTGAGGTATTGGCTGTCTGGTCCCACACAGAAGACCTTGCTGATTCCTGGCTCTGAGTGTGGGTCGTTCTGAGCAACCAGAAGGAAAGATCTGCTGAGCTCTAACTTCCGTGACTGTGCTGCCCCAGAGGTAGCTCTGGGGAAAAATACCGTCCAGAGAGAAATGTCAAAATGAAACTGGCCGCTGATGGCGGTGATCTCGTCCACACCAGAGACGTTTCACCACTCCCATTGTTCTGAAGCAGACTTGCCTCCAAGGCTGAGTGTTCCCCCTGAGGTGAGGCCTGGAGAGGGGCAGCCACCTACCCGGTCCCTGCATCTCAGCCTTGGACCTGGAGCTCAGGAATTGCGCCCTGACCAAGGGGGCCATTTGTGTGTGTTTATTCCCACATTCTTTAAAATATGAAAGCAAACAAAATTATGCTCCTTGATGAGATATGTACTTTGAATTTAATGAAAGGAAAGTTAGTATTTAAATTTTCTCCTCATTGGGCAATATGCACACCCAGCAGGCTCACTCCATCACAGCCACATTGGGGTCCGTGCAGCCAAGAGGGCTTCTGGGTTTCACTTTGACCCACCAAGATGGGTACTGACATCACTGCACTGAGGGATGCTGGGTTTCACTCTGACCCACCAAGATGGGCACTGACATCATTGCACTGAGGGCTTCTGGGTTTCACTCTGACCCACCAAGATGGGCACTGACATCATTGCACTGAGGGCTTCTGGGTTTCACTCTGACCCACCAAGATGGGTACTGACATCACTGCACTGAGGGCTGCTGGGTTTCACTCTGACCCACCAAGGTGGGTACTGACGTCACTGCACTGAGGGATGCTGGGTTTCACTCTGACCCACCAAGGTGGGTACTGACGTCATTGCACTGAGGGCTGCTGGGTTTCACTCTGACCCACCAAGGTGGGCACTGACATCATTGCACTGAGGGATGCTGGGTTTCACTCTGACCCACCAAGGTGGACACTGACGTCATTGCACTGAGGGCTGCTGGGTTTCACTGTGACCCACCAAGGTGGACACTGATTTCATCTCACTGAGGGCTGCTGGGTTTCACTCTGACCCACCAAGGTGGGCACTGATGTCATCCCATTGAAGTTTGTTTGATGGCTCATCTGGATTGAATTCTGTCCATCTCTAGCATCTGTGCTGATTGCTGGCCACGTTTTGTGGAATGCATGTGTCCCTGTTTCAGCATAATAATTTGACAGTACCAAAGGCTCCTGCCCTTCCTGTGGATTGTGGTTTTGAGTCCAGCAGCCCATGAGTGGGGCAGTCAGCTGGTATGGTCATGTCCTCCTGGTTCCTGGTGTGGCACGGTAGGGTTCCCCATCTCAGACTCCACAGGACAAGAGGCCCAGCCCAGGAGGACAGGTCACCCCTTTCCCTGAGGTCTTCAAGGAAGTGAAGCGAGCCCACCTCCCAGCACCTCTGGGTTCCCGCATCCTGATGGAGTCTTCTGTTGGTGCCCTTTGTAACTGGCCATTATGTTTATCCCTGTTGTGAACAGAACCAAAATGTAGCCAGCTGTGTGAGTGGTGATAGCCTTTGCTACAGGAGAAGTTAAAACCTAACCAACCCAGAGGTTGCTAGAATTAAGAAATTCCAAACAGTTTCCATTTATGTGAAAATGCACTTCCTGGTATACCAGCCAAGGAGGTAGTTCTTTTTCAACATTTCTCTGATTTCCATGTGATTTCGTCTTGGCTCTAAAATTTATACTCTCAAATTCGATGTTGGTAGGAATATGAAATTAAGGGTGGCATCTGTGGTTCAAAGGAGTAGTGCACTAGCCCCATATGCCGGAGGTGGCGGGTTCAAACCCAGACCTGGCCAAAAGCTGAAAAAAAAAAAAAAAAAAGAAAGAAAGCAAAGAAATATGAAATTAAACAAGTTTTGATTTGGTGATTTAAAAATGTGAATGGCCTTATTTTTGCCTTTTAAAGAAAATAAGTTCGTGAGAACATACAAAATATTAAAAATCAACTGGAAAAAATTAAAAGAAATAATTTGTGATTTTCATGCTAGTATAGAATTTGGCTTTTTATTATGAATAATGTACATTTTATTTTTTTAACTAGGTACCCATGTATTTGAAATTCCAATGTCAATCATACAGAAATGAGTTTGTAATTTTCTTAGGAAAAGATTAATTGTTGTCCTGAATGTGTCAAAAATCTATTGTTAAATATAATTACTTTGAAGAAATCACACTCAGGATGGTAGAGAGGGTTTGTTTATTTCCTGGGGGCAGCATTTTCCTAACTGGTATTGGCTTGGTCCTCCAGCACGTGTGGCCTCCACTCTGAGTAGAGAGGCCAGAGGATGTCCCTGGGATGGGGGCTGCACTACCTCAGACACCCCTCAGCAGGTAGCACAAAGGCAGATGCCCTCTTTAATAATGGGACAGTGGCTTTTGTGAAAATATTATAGTTTCAGAAAAGAAAGGACACACAAGTTGCGTATGTGAAGAGTCCAACTCTTGCAGTTGGACATGTCGTGAGAACATGCTGTCCAAGCAGTGACCATACAGCCCTGTGCTTCCACTGGAGACCAGTGAGATCCAGCAGGCAGCCTCTGAAACAGAGCTAAACTTTTGTGTCTCAGAACTGTTATTACAGATTTAGTGGGACAAAAATGAATCTTCTCTATTACCAACAAAAAACATATTGTTTCATATAAAAATTTATTGGTACATGCTTGAAAAGTAGTTCAATTTCCCTTAGACTTGACATAGTCCAGTACACAGGAAAAAAAGAATTAGCTATTCTTTTTTAAATTAAATAATCATTATAGAGAATGTGGTTTGTGATTTTTCTTTGCAATATCTGTTATATTTATATAAATATTTATGGATGTTTATACTCTGTGTTTGTGAGTCTACACTAAGCAGTATACTCTGTGTTAGAATATTAGTTCTCTTAACATTTTTGAGTCTGTTTTTTAATGCTAAAAAATATATATCCTTTAATGAAAGACCTTTATCAACTTAGGATGACCCTCACATAATTTTTACAGGTTTGAAACTGGAAAACATCAGTTCCAATATTTTTTTTCTTTTCTTACCATTTGCAGGGTGCAGTGTTTTACTATAACTTGGTTATTTTTAGTGCTTTCCAAATAGGCATCCACTTTATCTTGATCGAGTATTTAAAACTACTGGGGAAAAACCTACAAAATATTACTTACTAATTTCTATGAACAAAAGAAGTGTTTTCTCTACAAATCCCAAACATGAAAGGAAACTTGAAGCAGTAGAAATAAATGTTTGAATCAGGAAACTTTTGTTACCTAATGTTTTGTTTCCTAACATCTTAATAGGCCCTGGTAGTATTTGGATGACTGCTTCCCATTAGCAGCCTCTGAATGGCTAATTCCCTCCTCATTTTTTTCCCAACTTGCAACTTCAAGCACCCAACTTTGCCGTCATCCTCTAATTGTCACACCCACTGGGGACACTCTGGGCGGCTTATAAGGGGAGGCAGGGAGTTTGTTTCTTCCGGCTCTCCCTAGCCCCTCGGGAGGCTGCTACTCCCTGGGCTCCCAGCAGTGGGAGGGTGCTGTGGCCTCTCCTTGGGTCTCACTGGAGACCCCAGCTGGAACCTGTCTACAGACAGCGCTGCTGACCAGACCCCACTGCTGTGAGCGCCACCTGCAGGGAGCAAGGTGCTTGCAGGAGCCCTGGATGAGAGAGGGCGTGGGAGGCCAGAAACAGGTGGGGGGCGGGGCGGGGCAGGGAGCGCGGGGCCGGCGGTGGCCGCCAGGTGGCAGCATTTCCCCTGCGCGGTGGCAGGTGACAGCCCCTGGCTAGGGCGGCCACCAGGACCAGAGGTCGGACAGGTGAAAGGGGCTTTCCTCAGCTTCTGACGGCCGTCTGTGGCCCTCAACATCCACTCTTCTCAAGTATACCTCCAACCCAGTTTTCTCAGGAGTAGCCCTTGGATTTTTTCCTTCTAAATTTCGAACAGGTGAAGCCTAGATTTTGTTTTTTTTTTAACCTAGAAAATCAAACTTTTACTAATTATTTCCTTTGCTCAGCAAAAAAATATTTAGACAGTATGCCTATTTCCAGAATCTTTTTGACTTTACATTTTCCTCATTACTCTCAATTTCCACACCAAAAAATATAGTTAGATATATGGATAGATACTACAACTCAGTAAAATAAGGTTGGGCTTTTATCAATGAAATGTTTTCACAGAAGTCAGAATTGTTTTGTTTTATACACATATAAGGTATATTTGAAATGAAGTTCCGAGAGATGGCCAGGGTTATGTAGCAACTGGAGCCTGTGTGTTAATCATGTGAAGTGAGTTAAGATGTGGCTCCTTCGTGGAGTGGCGGGGTTCCCTTCTCAGGACTGACCGTGTTCGCGGGGACCCGGTGTCTGCTCCACCCAACAGCACTGCAAGGTGGCTGAAATACTTAGCAGCCTTTATTGGGTTGCGAGTTTATAGTTAGGTTTTTACTGGGAGCCCTTGACTATTTATTTCTGAACAATATTTGTTTTTAGATCAAAAATTCTTAAAGTGATTTTAGAAACTTATACTATATTTTATATTATTATTTTTTCTCCTGAAAATTAGACAAATGGGTAGATTGTACATGTGTATATAAGTGGGCCTGTATATATACATACATATATATAATTTAAATAAATTTACTAATATTTTGTTGGCAGCATAATAAAAAATGGTTATAAAATTGATTTTAAAAGTTGTTTGAAATGTTTGTATGCTATATTTTGTAAAGATGTACAATGTATTTTCTTCAATACTATCTTAGAAAATTATGAATGGAAAGCACTGCCAGGGTTCCACATTATTAAGTGTGTGCCCTTTGATGAAAATTGCTAAAATGTCATCGGTATCATTCTAAGTTTCCAAATATGCAGGGCTCACAGCCGTGTGGAAGGTTCACAGCACCCGTGTTCTTACAACCATGTGGAAGGTTCAGAGCATTTGCGTTCTCACCGCAGTGTGGAAGGTTCACAGCGCCCGCATTCTCTCAGCCACTGGAAAACACATTTGGGTTTACAAAACATGTACAAATTATCAACCAGGACGTGTAGTTTGTATGTCCTGTGTCCACAAAAGCATTACCTGGGCAGCAGTTTGGTGTTGTACATGGGATAAAATACGTGCTCTGCTCATGAGAGGTCTATGCCGTGCCCGGGGCTGGCCTGGGCTCTCATCTGAAGCTATACAGTCAGTGAGGACAAGGACGCAGAGGGTGCCCTCTGGACACTGTGGCTCTAGCACATCAGCAGGGACCTGTGGGCCTGGCTGGCACCTGGGCATCAGCCATCACTGGCCTGCACCTGCTCGTCATTGACACCTGTCCTGCAGTTTGTGAAAACTGTGATTGGTCATGAAAAACTTAACGAGTGTGCATGACGCAGTCCACGACTGGCCGTATTGACCGCTGAACGTGCTATAGTCTGGTCCTCACAGCATTTGAACTTTCTGTGTTGGGCTGGGGTGGCAGCCACACAGGGATTTCTGGAGTTGCCAATTGTATTCTGTGTGCCTGTGGGTGATACTAAGGCCGTGGATGTTCAGCTAAGGAGTGGTGGCGGCTCCTTGCCCTGGGCAGGGGCAGGAATGCATTGGACAGAGACTGCTGGTGTCTGGGCTCCGCGCCCATTACACTCAGTGAATGCAGGGACAATTTATACTGAACGATAAGCTGTACTGCTGAATATTATATTTTTTTCTAATGACTCATTATCTTGGAATGATGAGGAGATGAGTAGAATATAAGTGTATTAAAAACATAATTGCTTTTCTATTCAAACAGCACATGCTGTGTGCGCGTGGGGGAGAAACCTAATGAACAGGAGGATTTCAGTTCCTTTTCGGTCTGTGGCAGTGCTTGCTGTAAATACGTATTTAAAATACTGTTTGCCTTAATTCCTACCTTACCTGCTTGTTTCTTTTGGCCCCAGTACACACGTACTGTACATTCGGACGGCTTTCCCAGCGACATTGCTACTGAAGGCTGTGCAGACATCTGCAAGCTATTCCTGGTGTCTTCAACAACCCAGACACAGTAGTTATTGATAGAACTTGCAGCACCGAGGGAGGGACACAGCTTAACAGGAAATCCCATGCACTGTGGCACGTGTACACGCATATGCATGTATGTACACTTGTGAATATTTGCACATTCATATAGCATGAGTACATAAAGCTTGAGCATGCACAAACATACACATGCACACATGCCACACACATACATAGTGCATAGAAGAGCTGTCTACAAATACAAAACTATATATATAATTTAGTCAAACTTAGAGTGAACAAAAAAATAATACCCATGGAAATTATCAACACCCATAAACTTAGACTAAGTGCTTCAGACGTGGGCATGCACACACACACACACACACACACAGGTACACACCCACCACACACATGCACACGCAGGCATACATGCACACACATGTGCACCACACACACGTACATGCATGAATACACAGGCATACATGCACACACATGTGTGCCACACACATGCACACACGTACACACATGCACACACATGTGCACCACACACACGTACATGCATGAATACACAGGCATACATGCACACACATGTGCACCACACACATGCACACGCATGCACACACGTACACACATGCACACACACACACAACTGCCAGCTAGTACTTTCCACATCACAGTGACTTCCACATTAGCAGGCAGTGGTAATTCCCTGGGGGTGCAGAGGAGTCCTGGTAATGCCGTCAGAGCTGCAGACGGCAGTGGGGTCTCTGTGCCCACAGATACCCTGTTGGTGGTGTTACTCTCCTTATCAAAGAGAGGTTTCAGGAGCTGGCATTTCTTTCCAGCCTGAAATTAAACAGACTTCATCTGATATTTGGAAGCACCAGCTCTCATTTGCCAAGCCTATGAACTATGAATCTTGGCCTCAAATGCACATCTTTCCTCAAACTGCTACTTTACACACTGAAACACATGTGGAGGGACATAGCATGTGCAAATTATTAACCAGGGTGTGTGTACTTTCTGTCTTGGGTCCTGGGTGTGTGTGGTTTGTGTCCTGGTCCCACAGTGTGTCCTGGGTGTGGGCATTTTGTGTCCTGGTCCAATGTGTAGTTTGCATCCTGGTCCCACCGTGTGTCCTGAGTGTGGGTAGTTTGTGTCCTGGTCCCACAGTGTGTCCTGAGTGTGTGTAGTTTGCGTCCTGGTCCCACAGTGTGTCCTGGGTGTGTGTAGTTTGTGTCCTGGTCCCACCGTGTGTCCTGAGTGTGGGTAGTTTGTGTCCTGGTCCCACAGTGTGTCCTGAGTGTGTGTAGTTTGCGTCCTGGTCCCACAGTGTGTCCTGAGTGTGGGTAGTTTGCATCCTGGTCCCACCGTGTGTCCTGGGTGTGTGTAGTTTGCGTCCTGGTCCCACAGTGTGTCCTGAGTGTGGGTAGTTTGCGTCCTGGTCCCACAGTGTGTCCTGGGTGTGTGTAGTTTGCGTCCTGGT
>CAUYTI010139688.1:0-25278 GCA_963575145.1 Galago senegalensis | reverse complement strand
AAATAGCTGGGCGTTGTGGCGGGCGCCTGTGGTCCCAGCTACTTGGGAGGCAGAGGCAAGAAACTTGCTTGAGCCCAGGAGTTGGAGGTTGCTGTGAGCTGTAATGCCACGGCACTCTACCCAGGGGGACAGCTTGAGGCTGTCTTAAAAAAAAAAAAAAAAAGAATCCTCTTGGTGTTAGGGCTAGCTAGCCTAAGCCAGAAGAAGGCTGTGAGCTTTACCTTTAGGACAAGACAGATAGGGGAAGATAGGCATTTCAGTTCCAGAGTCTTTACGGTATATCTGCAGGAGGTGTTTTTTGCACATTCTGAGAACACCTAGTTGGATGGTTTTGCTTGGAGCCCTGTCCTGTACTGGGCCGCCCTAGTCACTGATCCTAGATCTGTAGGCATGGGGTGGGGAGAATCTCAGCTGTTAAATTCCATATGGTTTAAGAAGTTCTTTTTTTGAACCTTAGTACAGTGCAACTAAACAGAAAGATAAACAGAACATGGAGACCCTTTTGTCCTATAGTGCCTGCCTTTTAGAAAATCTCACAGAGGGATTGCCCTCTCTGTCAACTACCAAAACAGGGAATATTTTCAGCATATTTTTATCCTATCTACTTCTAAGATAATTTGTTTACTGACTTATGAAGAAAATAAAAACAGCTAAGATATCAAAAGGACTAGGAATCTCCAAGCCTGTGCAACTAGTAGAAAGTTGCTGTTGATCAATGACTTTAGCTTTTTTTTTTTCAGTTTTTGGCCAAGGTGGGTTTGAACCCACCACCTCAGGCATATGGGGCTGGCACCCTACTCCTTTGAGCTATAGGTGCCGCCCATGACATTAGCTTTTTTAAGAAAATCTCAAAGTGAAACATGTATCACATACATTATAGTTTGTTCATTTTCTGATTTATTTATTTATTTATTTATTTATTGCAGGTTTTTTTTTTTTTTTTTGGCTGGGGCTGGGTTTGAACCTGCCACCTCTGGCATATGAGGCTGGCACCCTACTCCTTTGAGCCACAGGCACCACCCCATTTTCTGATTTCTTTCTAAAAAGAAACTTGATCAGGAACTTTATCAGAAAACATCATTGTGCTTTTACAAAGGATGCAGAGGTGTTTTATAAACTCATCAGTATCCTGTGGCAGAGATATAATATTGACATATCTCTTCTGTGGGAAACAGAAATAATATAAATATAGTCATCCCTTGGTATCCATGGAGTATTGCTTCCAGCCCCTCCAATACCAAAATCTGTTGTATTCTCAAGTCCTGGGTATAAAATGGTGTAGTATTTGCACAGAAATCTGCCGGCATCCTCCCATGTACTTTAAACCATCTCTAGCTTACTCATAATGCCCAATACGATGTGTGCACATCACTTCATTCATGTGGATTCACCGTAGAGCTTGGCAGGTGGCACAGTCCAATTTTACTTTTCTAAACTTTGTGGAATTTTTCCCCCTGAATATTTTTGAGACACATTTGGTTGAACCCAGAAATGTAGAACCCACAGATACAGAAGGCCAATTGTATTTTGCTGCTGTTCATCTAATTTAATATAAAGATAGAATTTGCAGCATCCAAGTAAATTTCATAGGATTGACATATTTGATTGATTTGGTTGGTAGCCCTCTCACAGGGGAGGGAATTTTATTAACCATCTTTGCTCCTAGTTGACCAAGTGCACCTGACTGGACCTTGAAAAGAAATGTTGAATTGTACTGACTGACTTCTATTGGGACAGGTTATGGCACTTTACCCTACTTCTATGGAAATGTTGGTGACATTGTTGTGAGTCCTTTGCTGGTAAATTGCTACAAGATTCCACAGTTGGAAAACAAAGATTTGGAACAGTTAGGGTTGACTGGCAGTCAGCTTCTGAGCGTAGAAAACATGATTCTTCTAACGATACAGTATCTTGTACGGCTGGGTAAGTTATTTTCGATAATCATTCACTGTTGACTATTTTTATTCTTTTTTGTAACATTCTTTTTCCTTTCTTTCTCACATTCATCCAACTGTCTCTTATTTTTCTTCTTTCACTTCTAACATTCTATTCCTTCAACCTCTTTCACCATGCTTTTCCCTTTCTCTTCTTGTGTTCAGTTTTATTGGTTGGTTGGTTTTGGAGGGGAGGGTTGTTTATTTTCTATTCATTCCTTTTTCTCTTGCTCCTTTGGGTCCTAGAAAAGATAAATTGCTCCACCTAGTGTCCAGTCTCATAATGCTCCAAAGAAGCCAATGGGAACAGAACTGGAAAGGGTTGTGCAGGAGGCCCTCCTCATCCCTCAGGGAGTATGGTCAGGCCACCTTCCCGTTTTTTTTTTTTTTTTTACAATTGTTGGGGATTTGTTGAAGGTACTTTTATTTATTTATTTTTTTTGAGAATCCCACTGTGTCCCTCGGTAGAGTGCTATGGCGTCACAGCTCACAGCAACCTCCAACTCTTCAGCTCAAGAGATTCTCTTGCCTCCGCCTCCTGAGCTGGGACTACAGGTGCCCTCCACAACGCCCAGATTTTTTTTGTTGTAGTTGTTATTGTTGTTTGGCAGGCCTGGGCTGGGTTGGAACCCACCAGCCCCAGTGTGTATGGCCAATGCCCTAGCTGCTTAGCTACAGGCGCTGAGCCCAGGCTACCTTTCTGAAAACACAACTACCATCTTGAATACAAACATAGCCATTGTCCTAAAACCAATATTTTTCAGTATCCCACTTGCCCTTTTTATTTTATCCACTGCCCCCCCCCATACCCATTGTTTTTTCTTCTCCAGCTATACTCCACTGATGGAAGGTTCTCTAGACTTAGGGTAAGGGGAATAGATAGGTCATGAACCCTTCACTTCCTCTATTTAATATATCCTCCTGAGACCCCCACAGTGGGAGTAGCAGGTGCCCTGACAATACTGTAGTGGTTCAGCAGCATTTACATTGAAATGTCCTTTATTTTGCAAACTGCAATAGCCTATCTAATATGCAACCTAATTATACACTCACTCCAGTACTTCAAGCCGCTGATTTAATTAGAAGAATGTTAGAGATGTAAAATTACACGTAAAAAATGTTGTATGATCCCAAATATTATGGTTTTGTTGCCTTATAGGAAATTAATCAGGATTGTATCTGACTGGTAACTCTTATTTCAGCATACCTTTTTCCACTGAGCCTATAAACCAGATTTTTCATATCTTCACAGAACTGGTTTTGTCTTTCTGCTACTTCCTACATTAGGGAGTTGAACAAAACTTTAACATATGAAAAAACAATAATATTCTACATACTCTTATGTATTTTCTTTTAATATTAGAGAATACTTCAGTGTTTAAGAAATAATAAAAACACTGGCTAAATAGTTAAAAAAAAAACAAAAGCTGTGTTAGGCCAGGTTCAGTCTTTAGAGCATGGTTAGCAACCTGGCCTAGAACTCTTAGTGCCCTGAGGCTGCTTACACACAGGCTGTGTTTTGATGTAGCCTTTTGAAACTTACAGTGCTTCAGATTTCCCATGAGAGGCATTCTCAGAATAAACTTAGGACTTACTAATCATGCTTATCAATAGATAATAAACTTATAAAAATCACCTGAGTCACCAGCTCATTTGATGTCATAATTTTAATTGCTACATTCTGACAGTGGACTGTGGACCATGTTCTAAGATATAAAATCAGCTCCTGGATATGCCCAGAATCAGTAAACAATGTGTCGTAGAACAATGATGTTATAGCCAACCAAACCAAACACTATAGCATATTTTTCAATCTTAAGAACTTTTTTTTTTTTGAGACAGAGTCTTATCCTGTCACCCAGAGTACTCTGGCATCATAGCTCACAGCAATCTCAAACTCCTGGGCTCAAGTGATTGATCCTCTTACCTCAGCCTCCCCAGTACCTGGGACTACAGGTACCCCCACAACACCCGGCTACTTTTTCTATTTTTAGTAAAGATGGGGTATTGCCCTTGCTTGGGCTGGTTTCAAACTCCTGAGTTCAGGCAATTCACCCACCTTGGCCTTCCAGATAGGATTGATAAGATTGTAAGTGTGAACCACCATGTCCCGCCAATCTTAATAACAATTTAAAAATCAATCTCCAAGTTAATTAAACAAACCAAACAGTCAAAACAAAAGGTCTTCTCTTAAATTACTAAGAACTCTTATCTTTAAAAAAATAAAAATCTTTACTTAATTTTACACAGACTCTTCTCAGTTTTCAAAGATCAGTTTTCTCCAGAGTTTTACTTCCAATCAATTAGATCACTCAATGTATAACATGAATAGATATTTATTTATTTATTTATTTTCACTTTGTCACCCTCAGTAGAGTACTGTGACATCACAGCTCACAGCAACCTCCAGCCATTGGGCTTAGGTGATTCTTTTGCCTCAGCCTCCCGAGTAGCTGGGATCACAGGTGCCCACCACAACCCCCAGCTATTTTTTTGTTGCAATTTGGCCAGGGCTGGGTTCAAACCCACTACCCTCAGTATATGGGGCTGGCACCCTACTCACTGAGCCACAGGCACTGCCCTATTTTTTTTAATCTAAGCTTCGTACATTGGAATTTCTCTGTCCCCTCAATGACTAACTATTCTAGAGTCCTTGGAAAAAAATTTTTTTACCTCTGGAGATTTTGAGAAGGTGGCAAGAATATTTTCACATATGCCATAGATTGTAGACATTTAAAGAAATAAAGAATTAAGTCCAGACTTCTAAAAGGACAGTTTTAATACTTTGGTGGCTTGGTTGCTTAGAGGTAACAGAAAAGAAGAAAAGCAAGATTCTTTAGAAGAAACAGACCTTTCCACTACAGACACTTTAAAGAAAAACAAAAGCTTAGTTATTTCACAATCTGAAAATCTTTTGAAGTAGATAATGAAATCAGCAAATCCAGAGATTCTTGTTCTTGGAGGGTTCTGCTTCTGTTGGAACCTTGTCTTTTCCCTATTACTTTGGTTCTCTCCAAAAAGCTATCAGAACTGATGCCTGGGCTAAACTGAGTGACTGGAGATCAGCACTTGAAGGAAAAAAATTGCTATTATCAAGCCTGCAAAAAGTGTAGAATAGGTTCCTCCAATTTAACTATAAAGGATGAAGATGAAAGAGTGGCAGGGATGACTGGAAGCAAGGCATTTTACTCTAAGAAGTCTCTTACCTCATTTAAACTTTAACATCTTTTCCCCCATTTCGTAATTCCTAACAGGAATTCAGTCAGAATTTTGTATTTGATATTGATTATGCTTCCAGATAGAACATGTTAACTCAGTCCTGGTTTGGAGTAGGTCTCATGGCCACAACTATTAACCAGGCATCTGAGCCTTCAAGTCATCAATAAGAGACAATAGGAAATTGGAAAGAATCAGGGCCACTTGCTTTTAAGCTGTCATATGTTCTTGTGGAAGAAATTTTTAAATAGACAACCACCTTCCCTTCATTTGAGATAGTCAGTACACATCTTTCCACTTTGAGCTCACTGCTAAGTGTGTATCTAGTGACCACTACCATGTTGCTAATTTGATAAAGCTGAATAATGATCAGAAGTCTTGGTGGCTCCTGGGTAATTTAAAAAAATAGCAACAATAATAAAACCTTGTATTCTAGCACTTTCTTCAGGGAGCCTGAGGTGGCTCACTTGACCAGGAGTTGAGACCACCTTGAGTGAGACACCATTTCTACAAAAAATAAAAAGAAGTAGCCAAGCATGGTGGTGTGCTCCTATAATCCCAGCTACTGGGGAGACTGAGGAAGGAGGACCACTTGATCCTATGAATTTGAAGTTGCAGTGAGTGATGATGGCACCACTGCACACCCTAGCCCTGAGTGACAGAACTACATCCTATTTAAAAAAAAAAAAAAAGCATCAAGCAATTGGGAAGAACATAAGAAACAGAAGCATTACAACTTTCTAGTCCTATTTCCACATATAGAAAAGAAAAATCTGTCTAGATATTGTCTCTACTCTCCTACCTTTCCCTGGCCCGCAACCAATCTTAGAAAAACTGTTTTCTCCAATTAAAATAGTTTATTTTTAAAATGTATAATATTTGATGTAATCTTCCTATTCCTTAAAACATTACAAAATCCCTCCTTTTCTGACTTTCTTAGAAAAGAAGGCAGGGCCAAGGAGGCCATTTACATTACTGTTTGACTTAAGCCTAAGAGATGGAGGCTGCAGTGAGCTTCCATCATGCACTGTACTCCAGCCTGGGCGCCAGGGAGGAATAATTCCTGACTCACTCACCGTGCCTCCTTCCCATACAGAAATCCAGTTCTCACCTCTATTCTTTTGTACAGGGCTTCATTCCCTAGGTTCTGGGGCTATTGCTTGGTCTCAGTTCACAGACACTGAGGAAGGTGTTTACTGGAGCCCACATTTCAAGTCTTGAGTTCACAGAGCAAAAAAAATTACTGAATAGAGGGAGTGATTATATTCTCACTGGTTTCAATTTAAACTAAATATAGAAACCTTAGTTCATGTGTGTCAGTTGGATACCAAACATTGACTTTCTTATTTTGTTCTAAAGACTAGTTGAGAGTTTCTAAAGACAGTAAGAAACCAAGTCCCCTTAATTCCAGGGGTCATAGGTCAGCAATGTAAGCTTAGCCCTAAGCAGGGCTGGGAAAGAGGACCAAATGCTGTATTTAACAATCCAGAACACAGGGGAATAACTGGGTGATGAAATCATTCTCTAGGTGGGGAAAGTGTGAGGCTGCCTAAAATACAACTTGTGAGTGAAAAATAATTAAACTTAATATCCCTGTGGACATTATTCTCAAAATTAGATATAGAGGTAATACATTAGAAATGCTTTTCAAAGTATCTGTGAATAAAATGAGAAATGAATGAAATCCAAAATTGATTATACACCAGCCAGTGGCTTTTTATTTCATTAGTCAGTAATGATTTCCATAATTCCAAGCTTAATAGGTCAAGAAATAAGCCATCTGCAATGACCATCTCCCAAGGCACCCAGTGGAATTGATAGTCTCTCTCACTACAGCCTCTCTTAAAGAGACCAGGAGGAGAATAAAAGAAAACAAAAGCCTCAAAAAAAAAATTGAGGCCCAGCCTGCAGTGGCTCATGCTTGTAATCCTAGCACTCTGGGAGGCCAAGGCCGGTGCATTACCTGAGCTCAGGAGTTTGAGGCCAGTCTGAGCAAGAGCAAAACCAGTCTCTACTAAAAAAAAAAAAATAGAAAAAATTAGCTGGCTCATAGATAATTGGGAGTCTCAGGCAGGAGGATGGCTTGAGCCAAGGAGTTTGAGTTTGCTATGAATTGACACCATGGCACTCCAGCCTAGGGCAACATAGTGAGACTGTCTCAAAAAATAATTGACCATAGAGTGAGCAGATACAAGCCTAAGACAAAATTTTTGGGAATAAAGACCACATTTGGGGTGCCTGTAGTCCCAGCTACTCAGGAGCCTGAGGGAGGAGGATCTTTTAAGCCCATGAGTTTGCAGTTGTTGTGAGCTAGGCTGATGCCATGGCACTCTATCCAGGGTGACAGAGTGAGACTCTTGTCTCAAAAAATAAAAATACAAAAAAAAAAAAAATTAAGGCAGAGAGAAAAAAAAGAAGATAATTTCACAACAGGTAGTGGTTAATAGGGGCCCTATTTGTGAGACCACCTATAGGAAAAGAGCTTACTTCCCAGCTGGAGTCCGGTGGACAGGAGGACAGTGTTCCTCTCTCCTTCTTATAATTTTTAAAAATTCCAGCTGTAATCTTCTTCATTATAGGTCCTGATCAGATACCTCTCAGGGAAGAATTTGAGCAAATTATGGTGAAAGCCATGCAGGAATTTACTCTGAGAGAGCGAGCCCTGCAAATAGGTGCTCCGTGTACCCCTGTGTCGCCAGGGCAACTCCCCTGGCTTGCGAGATTAATCGCCAGCGTATCTCAAGACTTGGTGCATGTGATTGTGACCCAAAACTCTTTGGCAGAAGGCATTTCAGAGACATTAAGGACTCTCAGTGAAATGAGACACTATCAAAGACTACCAGACTATGTTGTGGCAATTTGTGCATCGAAAATCAGAGGAAATGAATTTTGCGTGGTAGTGTTAGGTGAGTAATTTCTTTTGTTTGTTTTTTGTTTTTGTCTGTTTATTTGATCGATTCATTCAATCATCTGTCCATTTGAAAAGTATCTATTGGGTGTTTCAGGCATCCATGTAATTAATCTCTGATTAATTGCTCCAATTCTAGTTCCTTCTCCTAATTTTAACTTTTCCTTTCCTCCTCAGATCAAGTTTTTATAGCCCTCAATTTGGCTGGTGGCCCTGTCAGCTGGGTGTGGGAGCATTATGTCAAAGCTCACTCTAGTAACAGATACCCTTGTCTCATGTAACTGTTGTCCTTAAAAGGTTGTGGAAATGTTACCACTCTAGCATGTGATGAAGCCAGCACCACAAGTGGCCTAAGACAGTTAATCAAATTTGCAAAAAACTTAGCTCATATATTCTCCTTTTCACTGAGGAGTCTATTTAATATTATGACATTGATGCTAAAGAAGATTCAGAAAGTTGGCATGTTACAAAATCAAGGTTTTGTTTTGTATCTTTTTTGTTTGTTTCTCACTGTCCTGATTTTCCATCAGGCACCATCCTGGGTAGCCAACTAGACTATTTTTGTTTCTCTCCGCTCTGTACTGAATGACTTTCACTTCTTCCTAGCAAAGAGGTGAAGCCCCCTCACTTTGGCAAAACCTGTCTACCCATCTTTCTCTGCTATATATATTTTCAGAAAGCTTCATCAGACAGTGGGATACATTAATTTTTAACATTTTGATTTCTAAAAGCAATTTAACAACTTACGTTTATATATTAAGGAAAATATTTATAATAAACACACAAACACAATTTTTATAATGTTTTTCATATTCTTCCCTAGTCTTTTTATTTTCCCCTATGTCAACAACCCCTGGACGTTCATCAGAACAAACAGCCCAGCCTGGGGGCAGGCTTGGTGTCACCCACAGCCCCAGGGTGGGGAGGGGGGAGCACAGGGATCTTCCCTATTCCCTATTCTTTAAACATGTGGATGTGTGTGTTTTTACATTTACAAATGTAAGGTACATCATTTTTTCCCCCGATCACTTAGCATTAGATTATAAATGTTTTCTGTTTCTGTCTACAGTCTTCAAATTGACATCTCAAATCTTTGAATGTGCTGTGATTTTCTTAACCCAGGTTCCTATAGCATCCCCCCTTTGGTTGTTTCCAGTTGTTGCTATTATAAATAATGTTCCAGTGAACACATTCTACTGTGGTCATCTCTTCTCCCTTCTGTTCTGCAGGCCAGCATCAGTCCCGAGCTCTGGCAGAAAGCATGCTCACCACAAGTGAGTTTTTGAAAGAAATTAGTTATGAGCTCATTACAGGAAAGGTCAGTTTCCTGGCATCACATTTCAAAACCACGTCATTAGGTGAGTGGATCTGGCAACACTGCCGACCCCTGGCTGCATGATTTTCTGAACTTAAATCTTAGCCTGTCCAAGAGATAGTGTGGAGAGAGAGCTTGCCCACAGATCTTTCAGTGGTATATCCCAGGTATTGTGTTACTAACACCACAGGAAGCAGCAAGGGGTCTGGAGGGAGGCACTTCACTGTAGGGTCAGGAGCCTCAGCTCAGCTGTGACTTTGTTGGGTGACCTAGGGTCAGCCCTCCCTTTCCCTGGATCTCAGTTTTCTAATATGTCAAACGGGGGTAGAGTAATCCTGTTCTGCCTACTTTTGAATATTATCGAGGTCAAGAGAGAACAGCTAGTGAAAGCAAGTGAACTGTAAGCACGATACCAAGGAGGGTGGCTCTTGCTATAGAGATGCTGGTGCAGAGATGGTGAGGCTTAAAACACCCACAGGCCGAACAGATCTTGATGAGAACCCAGCCTAACAGCCCAACTTGGAGACTGATAAAAACGTTACAAACATATCATTGCTTGTAACCTTCTTTCCACTTTATTTTGTAATAGGTGATGACCTAGACAAGCTGCTAGAAAAAATGCAACAAAGAAGAGGCGACAGCGTGGTTACCCCTTTCAATGGAGACCTTAATGAATATGTGTCCCCCGAGGAGGCTGCTGCTATGGTGCCCACACAAAACCTGGGTAAATGTCAACTCACACCAAGAGAAGAAAATCAGTCCTTAGGACAGGCATTATAGAAACGAAGTCATTCTGAAGGTTTTGAGGATTCCTCCTGAAGTCTTAGACCACGGCAACCTTGCTCTCATTAATTTAAGATGCCTTACCATTAAAGTTTTAAAAGTCCCTGATCCTAGTTAGTAAAAGTCTCCTAGAATGAAAAGCAAAGACTTTATCTTAAGCATTTTCTCTTTTTTTCCCTGAAAAAAGATTCCAGGGATTTTGGTGCATTTTCCTTAGTTTCACCAGTGGTGTCCAGAGAGTTGTGCTTGCTAAGGGCTTCAAAGAACTGCTCCATAGCAAGTCTGGACTATAGGCCTGCAGGGCCTCCACTCCTCACGTTCCTTCACTTACACTCTGAGTCTGACTTTGTCTTATGGATAGTAAGGGCTTCCTAGCAGATGCTGCAGACTGTCAAGTCATCTGCCTTACAACAAACTTCAGGCGCTTAAAGGGGGACTGCTCCTGGAAGAGGGGTTCTGTCATTAGATTCCTGCCCCAATTCTCTGATTGACAGGGACAACACAGGAGAGGAAAAAAAAAAAAAGAGCAAGTGAAAGGATAGATGGGAAACAGACCCATTTAAGTTGCTGCTGACAGCCACTTGGCCACTGCCTGATGGGAATGCATCATTTATATATTAGGATTGCCTCAGGCAGTAAAAGTAGCACAGCTTGGCATCAGCTCAGTTGTAAAAACACAATCAAATGCAGGCAATAAAATGTTTTGACTGCTGGACAATATTTGGTAATAAAGTGGTCACCCAGATAATCTAAAATGTGTTTTATATTAACTGTGTTGAATTGTTAACACGTTTAAAATTTAAATGTTCTCACAGGACTTACAGATTCCCAAGTACATATCTTTGGTTCCTTGTTTACAAAACATTGCATAAAGATGTTTTTATGATTCCTCAAACTTCAAACCTTGCTAAGTTAAATTCTATAAATATACAGATGTGTTAAGTCCCAACTCATCCAACGTATGAAATCAAAGAAATAACAGCCTAACTACATCAAAAGACAGACTTACATTGATCAGTAGTCTTTATGGTGCAAAACTTATCTGGGTTACTATTAAAAGTTGCTGCTCTGGAGCTGGTCACAGTGGCTCACACCTATACTCCCAGCACTCTGGGAGTCCGAGAGGGGAGGACTACTTGAGGTCAGAAGTTCAAGACTGGCCTGAGTAAAGGCAAAACCCCCCTCTCTACCAATAATAGAAAAAATTAGCCAGTTGTCATAGCAGGTGCCTGTAGTCCCAGCTACTTGAGAGGCTAAGGCAGGAGGATTGCTTGAGTCCAGGAGTTTGAGGTTGCTGCTATGATGATTCCACTGCACTCTACCCAGGGCAACAGAGAGAGATTCCATCTTAAAAAAAAAAAACAAAAAAAAAAAAACAGTTGACAGCTTTGGGTTTTTCCAGTGGGTTCTTTCAGCCAGTAGGGAGAACACTCATAAAAATCTCCACTTGCCGTCAGTGTCCTTGGTAGCTGGCATTCTGTGACTGTTGTCTTTGCCTGGACTGCATTACAGTTTGATTTTAGAAAACGTTAATTAACACAGGTTAATCAGGCCCTCGTGACTCTGTTTCAGATTGTCACATTTGTTCCTTGATAAAAAGCAGGTCTTTAAAGGATGGGATGTTGCCTGCTCAGGTGTTTAGGTGACTGAACTTGTTTCTGTCATTGCTTGTGTACGTGGACATGCACACATGTATAAGATAGATTGATTGCTTGGTTATCCTGGTAATAAAAAGCTACTGACATGCTCAGAGTATCTGGGCTATGTTTTTGGAATACGTCACCTGCTGAGTGGCCAGCTGGCTATGTCATGAGTCAGGTCTCTTCAGATAGTCCAGGCGTCAGCACTGAAGTTGACCACAACCACCTAGACCTGCCAGGTCACAAGCACTGGCAAAAGTGAGCAGAGTGGGGAGAAAGGTGAAGGTCATGTCTCCATGACCTATGTTATGTAGTCACTGGGAGGGGAATTTCAGGCCATGCTGCAGCTGACTTGCTGAAGAAGAAATGTTTACTGTAGTGCCATCCAGAAAAGCTCGAAGGAACGCAGCCTCCTTATAGTCACAGCACCGCCTCCTTCCCCAAACTGGGTCTGGGTTCAAGCACTGGCCTATGCTAATATCCCTAAAGAAAATGGGAAACTCTCTCCTTTCAAGGGATGAGTCCTGACTCCAGCTGCGAAGGTATAGTCTGTCTCCATTGTTTCTGACTTGGAGTAGGGAAGGTTAAACATTTGTGAGACATCAGTTGACTTTAAAATAATAACATTTGTAAAACTGCACATCCACTCCTGAACACATCCCTGAAGCCTGAACACATCCGCTCAACCAAGTTTCCAGGGAAAATGGATGAATCTATTAAAATTCAATAGGAGCTGAGAATTCATTGCTGTGTGTGTGAATGTGTCCGCATGTGGATTCAAGTGGCCCTCAGAGATATAAATTAAACTCATTCTTATGACTTTTTTTTAATTTTAGATTTAGAAAATGAAACCTTCCAAATTTATCAACCTCAGCTAACAGTGGCCAGAAAACTCTTATCCCAGGTATGTGCTATAGCAGACAGTGGCAGTCAAAGCCTGGACCTCGGTCACTTCAGCAAAGTAGACTTCATCATCATTGTCCCAAGATCCGAGGTTCTGGTCCAGCAAACACTTCAACGGATTCGACAATCAGGTAAGAGTGAACTTTTGAAGAGGAGCCTACCAAGATCCAGCCGTAGATCCCCTCTGCCTCTCTTCTTCTGCTTAATCCAAATGTTTCTAGGACATGTAAAATGTTTTTCAGTAATACAGATCATAAAAGCACCTTAGGTTTGGTGCCTGTAGCTCAGTGGTTACAGCCAGCCACATACACCCAGGCTGGTGGGACGGGTGCAAACCCAGCCTGGCCAGCTAAAACAACAATGACAACTGCAACAAAAAATACCCGGGCTTTGTGGCAGGCACCTGTAGTCCCAGCTACTTGGGAGGCTAAGGCAAGAGAATCACTTAAGCCCAAGAGTTTGAGGTTACTGTGGGCTATGATTCCACGGCACTTTACCAAGGGTGACATAGTGACACTCTGTCTCAAAAAAATGAATAAAATAAAAGCACCTTAAATGTTATTTTTAAGTTTTCCCTCAGAGTACCCTGTCCTTTTTCCCTCCAAAGTCAAGGGTAAATCGATTGCATGTTTGCCAGATACTGTTAAGTCCATCTATGACAGGAATCTGGTCATTCATTGATGAAGAGAAAGTTCCTCAAGATAAAGACAGCCCTTCATGGGATAATGGAGTCTGAACTCCTTCTGTGCTCAGAGAGATCACATTCTTATAGGTGGGTTCTTGGACAATTTGCACATTACCAGGACACTTGCAACCTAGAAACCAAAACACCATCCCACCACATGTTTAGATTGTTGAGATTTAAAAATACAAGGTTAGAATTATTCCTAATAACTTTAAAAGAATACACATAAAGGAAAAAATATTTTTTCCCAGAAAATGTAAGAAGGTAGAGAGTAAAACTTTTACAAATCTTAAAAAATATTTATATGTCTGTGGTAAATAATAATCCTTTTCAAACATAAAATCTGCTAAAATAGGTCAGACAAGGTAGCTCACGCCTATAATCCCAGCACTCTGGGAGGCTGAGGCAGGTGGATTACCTGAGCTCAGGATTCTAGACCAGCCTGAGCAATGGCAGGACCCCATCTCTAAAAATAGCCAGGCATTGTGGCGGGCCCCTGTAGTCCCAGCTACTTGGGAGGATGAAGCAAGAAGATCGCTTGAGCCCAAGAGTCTGAGATTGCGGTGAGCTGTGACATCATGGCACTCTACCCAGGGCAACAAAGTGAGAGTCTGTCTCAAAAAAAAAAAAAATTCTTAAAATAAATAAATTAATTTTTTTAAATTGCTTAGAACCACAAGAAGTCATAGGGATTTAGAAAATTGAGACAGCAGGAAAGCAGTTGCCTTTATAAACTGGTTTGAAAAGGAAATTATAAATGTCAAGTTACCTCTGATTACCTTAGCTGGGGAAAGGTATGCACACACACACACACACACACACAGATTTTACCTGGAGGATGAATCCTTTTGCCATAGTAAATAATCTTATTTTCAATATATTATAAAACAAGTAGGAAGCAGAAAAATACAGAAGTGCTTAAATATTTCATACTTATCATACAGTGCTTCTGTTAAAATGCATTTTCCCTTCAGTGAATCTGGGGCGGGCACCACAAGCTACATTATAGCTGGTCAGAAGACCACACTTTGGGTGGGTGTGGTGACTCACACCTGTAATCCCACATTCTGGGAGGCCAAGGAGGGTGGCTAGCTGGAGCTCAGGAGTTCAAGACCAGCCTGAGCAAGAGTAAGACCCTCCTCTACTAAAAATAGAAAAACTAGCCAGATATGGTGGCAAGCACCTATAGTACCAGCTATTATAGCTTGAGCCCAAGAGTTTGAGGTTGCAGTGAGCTATGATGACACAGCACCCTAGCCTGGGGCAACAGTGGGGGGAAAAAGACCATGCTTTAAATATATGACTATAAGAAACCTTGTGTTGTTAGGTCCAGCGGCCAAATGAGTGGACTAAAAATACATTTCCTCTCTCTTTAACCTCTCTTGGTGGCTGTGACTGACGCACGGAAAGTCCTGTCCACATCTGGAGGCCCCACATTCCAAGTTAATAGTGCAGTCTTCTTTTAGCCTCTCAGTTTCTGAATGACAAACTGACCTCTGGAAATATCCACTTGTAGCTGATGAGCTGGAGGAGGTAAAACACCATCTCCCCAGAAACCAGAGTGAGTTCTGTGTTCTCTTGGCCATGTCTGCATTTTTTCCTGCTCCCCTCTCATTGTGGGAGGTGGACAGGCTCAGTCACACCAGGCAATAACTGGATTTTTTGTTATTTCTTATATATTTCATTATCGGGAGGAAGTGCCTTCTCTTTTAGGATATTTTACTTATACCAACTGGCATGTGTGGCCTCCCTGAGTTTGTGATCTGTTATCCCAGCAGTGCTTGAGCAAACACAGCACAGCACCTGTGTGAAGTGACAGAATCATCTGAGAGCCTTTTCCTGAAATAACCTCTTGGTGACCTGTGCTTTCACCTGTCCTGATAGACGCAATCCCCAAAGAAAGTGTATGATCTTTCCTTTTCCCTTCTCAGTTCTCTTAGGTTTGTCTAACATCAGCATTTTAAAATCGCCACCCCTCAGAAAGGCACCAGAATTTGACCAGTTATATAAACACAGAAGCTAGGGGAAAAAAAAAAAACATTATAGACAGAGCTGGAAAACTCAAAGCAAAGCATATTTTAAAAACTATTCACAAGCTGGCTTTGGCATGCATCACTATAAATATATAGCAAAAATAATCACTATATATTTAAAAATAACTATTTACTTTTATAACAGAAAAACATGGTTATGATATTCTTTATTTTGAAAAACAAAAAATAGTAAAAATAAATTGAAACATGTATAATCCCACCATTCAAGGAGAACTGCTAACAGTTGGCATTAACAGATGACTTAATACCACTTCACTTCCCTGCCTGCGTCTGCTTATCACTTGGCATTATAGTGTGCACACTTTTCTGTGTCGTGAAAAGCCTTTGTAAGCATCTTTTTTAATGAACGTATAGAATTCCTCGTTATTACCACCAAAATTTATTTGCTTTGATATTTAAATAACTTCATATTCTTGGAACATTTACCAACTGATGGAAGAGGAAGGACCAGAAACACATTAAGGTGTAAGGAGAAATTGTTCAGGGCAGATTAAATAGCAAATAACCTTTAAAAAGCATAGTTATGAAAACAGAGAGAATTGTCAAGAAATCATCTGACTCCATTTCCTCATACTTCGTTTTGTGAATTGTGAAGAGCTTAGTTTGCCTGCAGCCACGGAGAGCAGTACCTTGGGAGGAAGGACCCTGGCACCTCTTTTAGATCCCTTCTCAGCCCCGGCTCCCATCACTGCTCTACTGATGCTTGGATAGAGGGTGGGAAGGGATGGGCAGAGGGAGTAATAACGCCCACGGCCTCCGCTTCCTGGTCCCAGCTGCCTTCCTTCCTCAGGAAGCATGTCAGCAGCCAGTCTGCCAGAAAAAGCAGCAGTCAGGGAGATGTTGCCAGCCTGTGCAGAAAGGGCACATCCTTGGCAGAGCATGTGTGGCTGAAAGTAGAAAGATGAAAATAGAAACCATCACGTTGTTGCAGACCCAGCACTAAAGTCAAGCATTTGATACCTTAACTCACATTCTGATTAAGAAATGAAAAAAAGACAGGAGGGAGGGGGAAGGGAAAGAAAACAAAATAAAATTTTATGAAAAGAATTTGAAGGTTAAAAAAAAAGAACTAAAATGAGTTAAACATCTTTAAGTTTGCCTACCTTTACTTGTGACTCCTGGGGTGAGCTATGGAGAAGGAGGATTTTTAGACTTATAGGCAATGCTGTTGTTTTAGTGTTTTCTTGAAAAAATTGAAATTGTAGCATAATTTTTGTAATTCAGAAGACTCCATATCCTATAAATACTAGGGTACTGGTGCAATCAAAATGCAAGCCACTTTCAATTCAAGGTGGGTGGGATGAATACAGATAGCATTTGTGCCTGTGTATTTCTCCCCCTGCTTTTAAGTGGTATAAGTGTGAGTCCCAGGAAATGGGAGCAGGTCTGGGGGTGTCCAGTTAAGGAAGTGTTATCCTGCTCAGGGGAATGGCACACATTTGATGCTTCAACACGTGATTATCAAAGAGCCAGAGTTACATTTTACCTGCTGTTACATAGATAGTTTACTGTATCCAAATGGATGCAAGGAAGTTTTAAGGAAGTGAGACTAGGAGCAGAACTGAAGAGATAGGGGAAAGCATTCTTACTTCCTAAATTACATTTTCTTGGTCTTGTCATCTTCATATAACCTTGTTGGTTACCAAAACTTTCATTATTAAAAAGACAGTATTTATTGAGCAGAGACAAAGGTGGCAGGGAACATGATCCCAGGGATAAAAGTCCTGGGAAGCCACTCCGCCCTGAGGTGGAAGAGAGAAGCACCAGCTACTCCTCCATGCCAGCGTAACTGAGCACATCCGCTCACATCCGGGCAACCCAACCCACCCCCAGCTCTCAGCACCCTCTGGTCCTCATCCTCAGACACTGTCACCCCTGGTCTTATCCTAACCTGCCGGATCCTGGAATCATCCATTCAAAGGTTCAAATTTTTAGGTGACAGTCCCTCCTTTGCTGCATACTGGACACTTTGTTGGACACTGGATGGGGTGGGACGGGAGCATGGTTGGGGGGAAGAATCCCAGGTGATGCCATAATAAATTCTTTTCTTGGGTCTTTAGTTGGTTTTCTCTCCATTCACCACAGCGGCTGTCACAGACTCCACCTCACTCACCAAACCTCAGAACTCATTCTTCTCTCAGAAAATGACAATGCCACCTATTTCTCCTCTGTCCCCAACCCAAAGTAAAAAAACCCCAAATCTCCAGATAAATACTTCTTGCCTTCAAATCTAGAAACCTGAGTGGTGCACATCCATCTTTCCTCCCCTCCTGGTGGGCTACCTTGCTCTGGTTAAGCCTGACTCTACCACCTCACTCTGGACACCATCCCAGCCTCATTCTCAGGGCCCTGTTAATTTTTTTCTCACATTGCTTCAACTTCTTTCCCTCCAGAGGCTTATGCCATCGTTACCACACTTTCTAGAAGACAACACAAGCCTCTGTTAACCCCACCTGGACCTCCTGATCCCCTCCTCCCACCAGCTGCCACACTAAGAGAGTTATCCAGTGTCACTTCCATCCATCTCCTAGTCACTCCCCAAACCCTGCAAATTAGCTCCCAACCTCACTGCACTTTCACCAATCACCTTGTCAGTTCTTATCCTATCTGAGCTTTTGGCAACCTAGGGACCTCCATTCTCCCTGTTCTTTGGGCTTCCAAGGCACAGCCCTTCCCCACTTGCCCCCACTTCAGAGCACAGTGCTCACACACACCGTGTAGTTCTCTGGTCGTGGTGCTCAACACACAGCTGGGTACTTATTAATGATCTTTTTCTTTAGCTGGAAAGCAAAATATTTAGGGAACATGTTGTCTTGCCTATGGCAGAGCAAAATTGAATTTTTACTCCAAATCTGTTCTGACAGAAAGACGTAGACATAATACTTAAGATCTGGTAGACCTCTGGCAAAAACAACTTTGATTATTAAAACCATTTTCCAGAAACCTACTTTGGCCAAAGAGTAGAGACATGAATTGATTAATGTGTAGGCATTATGTTTGTCTACTAGTCACACACAGCTCTGGAGTTTTACGTGTGCATTTAGGATGCTATTCGTGTGCACCTGCACAAAGTCTCACCAAACCCAGATTAAAGAATTCTTCTCTATGGGAGGACAGAAGGGAGCCAGCTGGGCCACCAGAAGACAAAGAGACCACTAGTTCAATGGGCTCTGAAAGCAATTAGGAGGATTTTAACCAGCTATTTCAATGCCCAGGTTATTTGCTAAAAAGAAATTACAAGGGTAAAGGAATGCTCACTGTTAAAATAATACTTGAGGCTCGGCACCTGTAGCTTAAGCAGCTAAGGGGCCAGCCACATACACCAGAGCTGACGGGTTCGAATCCAGCCCAGGCCTACCAAACAACAATGACAACCACAACCCAAACATAGCCAGGTGTTATGGTGGGTACCTGTAGTCCCAGCTACTTGGGAGGTGGAGGCAGGAGACTCACTTGAGCCCAGGAGTTGGAGGTTGCTGTGAGCTGTGATGCCATAGCACTCTACCCAGGGCAACAGCTTGAGGCTCTGTCTCAAATAAATAAATAATACTTGAAAACTCAGCATGCTCTAATGATTTGGTAGGTATTTTCTTGATTTTGATATCCTTTTAAGCATTGGAATAATTTTTTGTATTTTTTTTTCATACTAAAACTTTGGTGTGGGAGGCACCTGTGGCTCAAAGGAGTAGGGCACCAGCCCCATATGCTGGAGGTGGTGGGTTCAAGCCCAGCCAAAAACTGCAAAAAAAAAAAAAAAAAAAAAAAAACTTTGGTGAAATGAATTCAATCCATAAAGAAAATGAACCACTAAAACTGAGAACAGTTTTATTTTTCTTTGGGACATCTTTATAAGAAGAGCAAGAAATAAAAATTAAAAATAAAAATTTGGAAATAATTTGTTTTTTGAGACAGAGTCATACTCTGTTAACATTCCAGGCTACAGTGCTAATTTTTCCATTTTTAGTAGGTATGGGGTCACACTCTTGCTCAGGCTGGTCTTGAACTCCTGAGCTCAACAGATCTTCCCATCTTGCCCTCCCAGAGTGCTAGGATTGCAAGCATGAGACACTATGCCCAATCAGAATCAAAATTCTTTATTAAAAATAATTCAAGGGAAAAGAATGTAAAAGTCAGAACACATTGTTCTCTTCAAATAAACAGGCAATGTACAGGAGCATTAAGATAAATGCTAGAGGCTCAGCACCTATAGCTCAAGTGGCTAGGGCGCCAGCCACATACACCAGAGCTGGCGGGTTCAAATCCAGCCTGGGCCTACCAAACAACAATGACGGCTGCAACCAAAAAATAGCTGGGCATTGTGGTGAGTGCCTGTAGTCCCAGCTACTTGGGAGGCTGAGACAAGAGAATTCCTTAAACCTAAGAGTTGGAGGTTGCTGTGAGTTGTGATGCCACAGCACTCTACCAAGGGAGACATAGTGAGACAGAGTCTCAAAAAAAAAAAAAAAAGGTAAATGCTAGATCAACTCTAATGATACCTGGACATTTTAGAGTTCCCTGACCATTATCAGCTTTTACTTTTACTTGATATTCAGACTGATTAGCTCCCTCTGTTAATGGGTTCTGGCCATTTGGCCAGATTTTTTTCCTTTGTGGCCTTTGACACTGATACTCACAAGGTATCATGGTGAATATGTTCTTGGTTTTATTCCTCTTCAAGGGCCCCAGATGGTAGAAAAAATGCTGCTTCCCCTTTAAAGTTTTTAGAAAAATGGCCTCAGAGAACATAATGTTTATTTTTTTTTCCTTGAATCCCCCAAAATGGGAATATGGGTTAGCTTGGGTTTCCTTAAATACATCTAACCTTTAGTAAGACTCTAGTCTAGCTGCTTAAAGTCCTTTGCCCTCCAAGAAGTCTTCTCTCTGGGGGCCTTTATTGTTGGTTTCTTAGAGGAAGATGTTCGTGACTGGGATGCCACACTCATGGCAGCTCCCCAGCGTTCAGACTAAGAACCTTTCGGGGACACGGTGATTCCCAACCACTGCTGGCTCTGTTCTAGAGTTCAGTGAGTTGCAAAATGCTGTAAAAGAATTATTACTGGTGCCTCTTAAGTTCCCACTTATCTCAAAAGTGAGATTTTGCCTTTATATAGATATGGCCCCTAATGTCTTAGTACCACCATGAGTAAATACCCCAGGAGTGCCCTGCTGATTTCCACTTTTATTACAGGGATAGAAAAATATGACAAATTTGCCCATAGCTTATTGGAAAATAATTTTTTAATCCTATAGGCCTGTGAAAAACAAGTTAAATTATTAAGAAAACAGAATGAAGGTGACCTTTCTCAGACCAGCCATTTCTCAGCCCTTGTGACATTTTCAGCTTCTGCACCTCTGTGCTTATTTCTGAAAAACAAAACAAAGCATGACATTTAAGTCAGAAACTAAGGAAAAATCTTATCTATGTGGGATATAAGACATAGGCATGGGATGAGTATAACTTTTCATATATTTTTGACTTTTGATCCTTAAAAAGGGCTTACATATTTAAAAAATTAAATTAAAATGACGAGGGAAGCAAATTTAAAATTGAATACAAACAGAAATAAGACACAGCAAAAATAATTAATTCAAGTAATTTTTGAACACTTTTTTACTCTATATTCTCAATGTGATATATCCCCAGAGTAAAAAGATTGCAAAGAAATCTCGAGTTTTAATATGTTTGTTGTAGGGAGGGTTATTGATAATTTTAAAACTATTTTGTATTATCAAAGGAGAGAGCAAATAGGTAAATATTTTAGTATTGTTGAGAACCAGAGTTCTCAGATGAAATAAAGGAGACTCAAATAGGAATGATAAATAAGGAAGTTTTTTAGATTTAAATTTAAGATATAAATATAAAGTCATAATTTGAAAAACATTAAATATATTCTCCACCTCTGTCCACTGAAAGGTCTTAAAAACAGTGACATCCTCATGTGAGTAAGCACAGAGCACTTCTAGATCTTGGCTTCTGAACACTAACCGTCTAGAAACCATCTAGAACATGTTTTTGGTGCCAGAGAGTGAGAAAGTACTCAAAGATTAATGGGGATATGTCAAAAAAAGATACAGCAGTCTGCTTAAAGAGGATTTTGTTGGCCAAATTTGGAAATTTTGAACATCAAAATAAATGATAGCAATAGGTTGTAACCTATTGAAATGTTTTAAAAGCCCGTGAGTCCAGAATAATACTAAAAAATAAAAAACCCAAGAGAAATGAAGGGCAGGAGGAAAGCCTTTCTCTACAGAAGAGTGTCAGTTAATAAATGTAGGAAAAATTATAGAATTAGAAAATCCCTATTTTGTGCTACCAATAAAATTATTGGTTCTGACAAAGATCATCATAGATACTATTGATAAAACCACTGGATAAATGTCAAATATTCACAGTCTCAAAGTATCATTCCACAGATTAAAAACCAACTAATCAAACTTGGGCCTCTCCGGTGATGGGACAAATTGGTATTCACAATGTCACCTATGAGGTGTAATTGTCAAAAGTGTTTAACCTGAGTCTAATCACAAGGAAGCTTCCAGACAAATTCACATGGTGGTGTAGCATTCTACAAAACAGCAATGTCATAAAAGACTAAAAAGAAAAAGAAAAGGCAGAGAGGCTATTTTGCTATTTTTTAATTATAGAGAATAAAGAAAAATGTCAACCAAGTATAACATGTAACTTTTTATTATTTTAAAATTGGCAAATACAAATTATATATTTTGATACACAGCATGATGCTTTGATATAGGTAAACATTGTGGAATGGCTAAATCTAGCTAATACATCCATTACTTCACATACTTATCTTTTTAGTGGCGAGAACATTTAAAATGTATTTTTAAGCAATTTTCAAGTATACAACACATGGTCATTAACTATAGTCACTGTGTTCTACAACAGATCCCCTGAACTCGCTCCTCCTGCTTAACTGAAATGTGTCCTTTGACCAGCAGCTCCCCCCAGCCCAAGACCCTGCTTAATTCTTGATCATATCCTCAACCTAAAAATAAAAAACACAGTTCTGAGACAATTACTGAAACTCAAATATGTGTTAGAGAATATTATACACACGTATATGTGTGTTAGAGAATATTATACTGATGTGAATTTAATTCTTCAGCCATAATAATGATATTATAGTTACATAAGAGAATGCTTTTATTCTTAGGTAATACACAATGGAGGATTTGAGAGCAAATATTATCATAGGTTACTTATTTTCAAACTATTTGGCAAAAGTAACAGCAATAAAAAATAATAAAAAAAGAAATGTAGTAAAATATTAATAAATGGTTAATCTCACTGAAGGGTACACAGGCATTTATTACACTAATCTTTTAATTTCTGTGGTATTCAAAAAGAGAAAGTAGTTGCTATTCATTTATGATATATCCATTAGATAGAATTTAGTATAGTTATTAATATCTTCAAATAAGTTTTAAAACGTGAATATTTATATTCCTATTTAGGAAGTTTTTAATTATTGAATAGATCAAATTTATACAATTTAGAAAATATATTTTAGAAATCTTGGGCAGTGCCTGTGGCTCAAAGGAGTAGGGTGCCGGCTCCATATGCTTGCAGGTGGTGGGTTCAAACCCAGCCCCGGGCCAAAAACTGGAAAAAAAAAAAAAGAAATCTCAATAGAATGAACACTCATTACTAAGGAACATTGAAGATTCTCATGTGCCTCCTTGATGCTAATGTGACTCCCTTTTCACAGGTACCATGATCCTGATTTTATGTTTATTATTCCCTTGTCTCTTTTTTGTTTTTAGGCAGACTCTTACTCTGTTGCCCGGGGTAGAGTGCAGGAATGCAGTGGCGTGATCAGAGCTCACTGTAACCTCAGGTTCCTGGGTTCAAGTGATCCTCCTGTCTCAGCCTTCCAAGTAGCTGGGTCTACAGGCTCAGACCACCATGCCCAGAGAATTTTTTCTATTTTTAGTAGAGACAGGGTCTCCCTCTTGCTTAGGCTGGTCTCAAATTCCTGACCTCGAGCAATCCTCCTGCCTCATGCCCTCAGCTGCCCTGAGTGCAACAGCCACCGCACTCAGCCCCCTTGCTTTTATCTGTAGTTTTACCCTAATGCCTTAACTCCTAAACAGCATACTGCTTAATTCTGCAAACTTTAAATCTTTCCATAAGTGGGATCACATTCTCCTGAAATTGTTCCTACTGTTGTGTAGCTGTAATTCATTCATTTTGCTGCTTTTTAGTATTTTAATATGTGAATATATCAGTTAAAAAATCAGTTCTACTACTGATGGACATTTGTAATGCTTATTGTTGTTTTTTTCCCTTTCAAACCCTACTGATAACACAGGTGCCAAACTTTTATTGGGGCATAGGTTATTTACATTTTGAACTTTACCAAATAATGCTAAATTTTCTCTGGGAGGCCAAGGCAGGAAGATCACTTGACTTCAGGAGTTCAAAACCAGCCTGAGCAAGAGCAAGAGCCCATCTCCATTAAAAAGAGAAAAACTAGCCAGGTGCTATGGTGGGTGCCTGTAGTCCCAGCTACTCAGGAGGCTGAGGCAGGAGGATAACTTGACCTCAGGAGTCAGATTGCTGTGAGCTAGTCTGATGCCATAGCACTCTAGCCTGGACAATAAAGTGAGATTCTAGCTTTTCTTTCTTTTAAAGACAAAGTTTTTTCCAACATGGTTATAGTTATACTCCCATCTGCAACATATGTGCTTCAGTTGCAAATATTTGATTGTGGTCATGCCTCTTTAAATTTTTTTTTATTTTAAAATAATTTTAGACATACAGAAAAGCCACAAAATTAGTACGAGGAGCCCAAAAGTGAAATTAAGAAAAACTTTATGTTTATAATAGCATCAAAAACAGTAAAATACATGGGAATGAATTTGACAAAAGAAGTGCAAGCTCATACACTGAAATTATAAAACATTGGTGAAAGAAACTAAAGAAGACCCAAGTAAGTGAAATGACATCATGTTCATGAATTAGAAGACTTATGAATATTTTTAAGGGGGCAATATTCCCCCAAATTAATTTATAGTTCAATGCATTCCCTACCAAAACCCCAGCTGGCTTCTTTGAAGACAAGCTGATCCTAAAATTCATATGGAAATTTGAGGGACACAGAATATCCAAAACAATATTTAAAAAGAAGAACAGAGTTGGAGGACTCTCACTTCCCATTTTAAGTTACAGTAAAGCTACATAAGCTACAGTAATCACAACAATGTAGTACTGACATAGGATAGACATACAGATCAACAAAACAGAATTAGGGTCCAGAAACAAACCTCCCCATTCAACCAACTGAAGTTTGACCAGGATACCAAGATAATTTAAAGAAGAAAATCTACTCTTCCACAAATAGTGCTGGCATAATTAGATATCTTCATGCAAAAGAATGAAGTTAGACCCCTACCTTCACTTACAAAAAATAACTCAAAATGAAACAAAGACCTAAATGTAAGAAGTAAAACTATAAAATCCTTAGAAGAAAACAGGTGCAAATCTTTGTGAATTTGGATTAATCATTAATTATTTCTTAGATATGACACCAAAAGCACAAACTTTTATAAATGGATAAATTGGACATCATCAAAATTAAAAATATTGGTTCGGCGCCTGTGGCTCAACTGGCTAAGGTGCCAGCCACGTACACCTAAGGTGGTGGGTTCGAATCCCTAGCCCGGACCCTCCAAACAACAATGATGGCTGCAACCAAGAAATGGCCGGGCGTTGTGGCGGGCTCCTGTGGTCCCAGCTGCTTGGGAGGCGGAGGCAGGAGACTCGCTTGAGCCCAGGAGTTGAAGGTTGCTGTGAGCTGTAATGCCACGGCACTCTACCCA
>CAUYTI010139687.1:0-36227 GCA_963575145.1 Galago senegalensis | reverse complement strand
ATAGCTCACAGCAACCTCCAACTCCTGGGCTCAAGCAGTCTCCTGCCTCCACCTCCCACGTTGCTGGGACCACAGGCGCCCACCACAACGCCTGGCCATTTTTTGGTTGCAGCCATCATTGTTGTTTGGTGGGCCCGGGCTGGATTCGAACCTGCCACCTTAGGTGTATGTGGCTGGCGCCTTAGCCACTTGAGCCATAGGCACCAAGCCACGACAGAAAGTATTAAACAGAGTAGAGCAGGATTTTCAATTCACCATGAAAATTTTTAAAGTTCATTAAATTAATTTCAAAAGAAATTTAAAGCACAGTAAGTATATTTTCTTTTTTACTCTTTTTTTTGATCAACATAATTTAAGTATGCCTCATGAGTTTAACTGTAGGCTCAGGCATGCCATGAGATAAAAAAGGTTGAAAAACACTGGATTAAAGGTTACCAGGGACTGGGGTTGGGAAGACAGGGGGGTAACTGAGGACTTATTGCTTAATGGGTACAGAGTTTCTGTTTGGGATAACGAAACAGTTTTGGAAATAGGTGCGATGGTTACACAACCTTGTGAATGTCCTGAATGTCACAGAACCACACACTTAAAAATGGTTAAAATGACAAACTTTGTGTTAGATATATTTTATCACAATTTGGAGAGAATTTATGCTTCTTTCCTTCCTTCTTTGGGATACCATTTCTCTCTCCTCTCTCTCTTTCTCCTCTCTCCCGCTCTCTTTTAAAAGCATAAAATAAACTTGTACTTTTATATCCTAAAGAAAAGAAAATGAGAGAAAGAACTAATAATGTACAAAAAATTATCAACTAGCATTCTCTAAATGAGTGAACTGTACGACCTTTGAATTTACACCTCACTCACAAAACTACTTGGAAAAAAAAAAATTCAAGCTGCACAGAGGGACCATGCCTCCCGCTGGCCTCTGTCCTCTGTCCCAGCACTTAACCACAGGGTGCAGCCACTTTATTCACCTGCATACAGAGTCACACCGAGAACCCAGTTCCCCTCCTACCCATGAGTGAGTAGGGGCTAAGTTCCCGGTGACAGGACCCTGAGGGTCGTGCTCATCTAACTCCCAGCACCTGGCTGAGTGCCTGCTCAGGGAAGGGCTGACTGAATATGTATAGGATGAGTAAATATCAATTCTCTTTAAATGAGTAAATGACGGCTCGGCACCTGCAGCTCAAGCGGCTAAGGCACCAGCCACATACACCTAAGGTGGTGGGTTTGAATCCAGCCCGGGCCCGCCAAACAACAATGCCGGCTGCAACCAAAAAAATAGCCAGGCATTGTGGCGGGCGCCTGTGGTCCCAGCTACTTGGGAGGCTGAGGCAGAAGACTCGCTTGAGCCCAGGAGTTGGAGGTTGCTGTGAGCTGTGATGCCATAGCACTCTACCCAGGGGGACAGCTTGAGGCTCTGTCTCAAAAAAAAATAAGAATAAATGACACAAGTACATAAAGCAAGAAAGAGACAGAAATGATAAAAGAGGGAAAAGAGACCTATGTCAGTTGAAAAGGATGAGCACAGAAAGTGCCGGCGCATAGGCCTGTCGCGTTGGCCAGGCACTGCCAGCAGCACCCAGAGGAGAACTCTGAGCTCCAGAGTCTGCAAAGCTTCCCCACCTGAACTGGAAGCCCCACACTATGCTGGATGGGAACAGTTCTCAGGGAACAGATCTGAGATCATACTCATCATTGGTTCGAAGCAAATGAAATGGATGATGCCTAAGGCCGGGCACTGTGGCTCACATCTATAATCCCAACACTCTGGGAGGCAGAGGCAAGTGGATCGCCTGAGCTCAAGAGTTGGAGACCAGCCTGAGCTAGACTGAGACCCCTGCCTCTAAAAATAGCCAGGCTGGCTTGGCATCCTTAGCTCAGTGGTTAGGGCACCAGCCACACACACTGAGGCTGGTAGGTTCGAGCCTGGCCCAGGCCTGCTAAACAACAATGACAATTGCTACCAAAAAACAGCTGGGTGTTGTGGTGGGTGCCTGTAGTCCCAGTTACATGGGAGGCTAAGAGAATCACTTAAGCCTAAGAGTTTGAGGTTGCTGTGAGCTGTGATCCCACCGCACTCTACTGAGGGCAACACAGTGAGACTCTGTCTCTAAATAAATAAAAATAAATAAATAAATAAAAATAGCCAGGTATTATGGTAGACACCTATAATCTCAGCTATTCGGGAAGCTAAGGCAAGAGAATCGCCTGAACCCAAAAATCTGAGGTTGCTGTAGCTGTGACACCACAACACTCTACCAAGGACGACAAAGTGAGAGTCTATCTCAAAAAAAAAAAAAAATGGCCGATGCCTGGAGCATAACTAAGAGTCATGGCTGTGTTGTCTCAAACACAACATTGATACGTTAGGGAAGCGACAGCCATGTTCCTGTGGAGAAATTTTTTGGGGGGAGAGGAAAATCCCTAGACTCTGAACTACTACTGTAAAACACTCAAGATAAAATTCAACTACCAGTCGGCGCCTGTGGCTCAAAGGAGTAGGGCGCTGGCCCCATATGCCTGAGGCAGCGGGTTCGAACCCAGCCCCAGCCAGAAACTGAAAAAAAAAAGAAAAGAAAAGAAAAACTCACTTACATAGATAATGCTGTTCAACTTCAACAACAGCTACAAGTGGCGGATCAAATCTCCCCAATTTAATATTCAATCAACCCGCTCTTCCTCTCAGCCTCGGACACAGCCTGTGTGGTAGGAGCTGGTTACTCCCTGAGCTCAGGATCTCAGGGAACCTTCTAGAAGGGGGTTACTTGAAATAATGAAGGCGAGAGTTGTAGAGGACAGAGCCAGAGTCAGACGAGACAAAGCTGTGAGACGGCAGAGCAGACAGAGCAGGGGGCAGACAGGCTGGACGCGGTCACCACAGACCCCTCAGTGTGCCTGAAATTTCCAGCTGGGGAGCGAGCCGATGGTGAAGGGTGGCAGGGCCTGGTGTGAGGTCCAGGGGCTCCTTCCCCTGGCAGTGGGAGGAGTTTCTGGGGTTGTAAAATGGGGAACGGGTGACAAAATCCTGCTTTTACCCGGTCCCTCACCTGGTTCACACAGGCCCAAGAGGCCGCTTCACCTGGGCTGCCTGGGCAGGACCCAGGCTCCCTCCATCTTCCCCCCAGCCCCAACACAGTGGAGAGATCTGGAAAGGACAAAAAGAGAGAGGCTGGAGGATGGTGGTACAAGAGGACTGATGTTAGAGACCGAAGTTGGAACCCGGGGACAGCTGAGGAGAGTCAGGGGCAGCAGGGACAGAGGGAGCAGAGGAGGCAGAATGGAGGTTCGAGGAGGGGCGCTGAGGGAGCGGCCTCGGCAGCAAAGCAGGGGTCCCGGACAGAAGGATCCCTCTCTAGAAGACGGGAGCACATCTGAAGATGAGAGAAGCAAAACGGCCACAGGGACCGAGCCGGCCTCACTCTCCTCCATGAACAGGCAGGAAAAGTAGGGAACAAGCGTGTGAGAAAGAACTAGAATGGCCCCTAAGACCAAGTAAGGACAAGCAGAGGCACAGACTCACTGCCCCGCCTCGGAGGCGGCCCAGGCAGCATCAGAAGCTCGATTCTACAGAGAATCCCACAGCTTGATTCAGGAGTCCTCAAACTTTTTAAACAGGGGGCCAGGTCACTGTCCCTCAGACCGCGGGAGGGCCAGACTGTGGCCCCGGGACGAGTCGGATGCTAAGCAGGACAGGCAGCGGCGGGCCGGATAAACGTCCTCAGTGGGCCACATGTGGCCCACGGGCCATAGTTTAAGGACGCCTGGCTTAATTTCTTTAAAAAAAAAAAAATCCTTTGCCAGATACTAACTTGTATTTTCTTCTACCACCTTTGACTGGTTCACTTTTTACTAATATCTGAAATTTCCTTTGGTGCTTGGTGGGCTGGGATAGTCCTAAGAAGGCATGGCACTGCTTCCTCGGGGATGCGACTAACCACCATCTGGAAACCAGCGGGGCCTCTGGGGCCTCTGGGGCGTCACCTCAGGCGCAGACCTGAGCCAGGAAGAATCATCCTGCGCAAAGCGCCCCCTGCGCATGCGCAGGGCAGGGTCGGTGAGAAACACAGCGAGTTGTTTTTTCCCCAACTGGTCAACCCCTAATCCCAAGGCCATTACATTTACGCACACACGCAAGTTACACCTTTGAGGAAGAAGTCCTGGGAGTCTCCTCTGTGCCAGGCACCTTTGCCGGCAGCATCAGTGTAGAGGAGACAGACACCATCATGTGCCCGCTTCCCTGCCGATCTCCAAACACTTGTAGAGGAGTGCAATTTCAATATTTGGAAATTCATAAACAACTTTAAAGGGCTGGTAAATTATCACTAAGCTGTCTTGTTGGACCTGATTTAAAAAAAAAAAAAAAAAGACTTGTCATAAACATTTAACTACACGTGCCAATATAAAAGGTAAGTGTTTGCTCTTTTGAGTAGATTAAATAATAGGTCTGTGTCACGTTGATACCACGAGTTTGCTCAGCAAACTGTTTCACAGACACTGGCTCCAATGAGCTTCGGCCTACCAGCCTTGACTGTCACCCGGCATTGCAAATTTATGGGGGGCTTGGTTAACGAGCTTTTACTGGGATCTCTGACATCGGTGCTTATAGAGCAAGATAATTACAGGTGTTAATTGTTCAGTGTTTGTATCTGCCAGACTGTGACTAATTTTTTAAGATAGCTGCTTATGACTGTGGGCATGTGAGTCAACACACAGACACTCCACGCAAACACTGTGGTTTGTCACTAGCTCACTCCTACCTCCAGACTGAACATTAAAATGGTGTATATTAGGCCTGGAGAACGGTGTTCTCTACAAGGGACCTAACACCAAGGCTCACTGGTCACAGCAACAGTTTTTTCGGCCCTATATCTGCACTGATATTATAGATATTACAAAGCCCTGATATCTCTGGCCACGCTAGTGATTTAAACTTACATCTACAAAATGAGCTGGTTGGCCTGGAGCCGGCTGGAGATGTCCCCAAAGGGGGAACTGAGAGCACCTATGTTCAGAATTCCAAAAGCCCCAATAGAAACCACATATTCACCCATAATATGATGGCACAGGGCAAAGCATCATAGGCTTGGGACTAGAATTACGTCAACTCAGTGTACAGTGGCTGTGGTGACACACCCAGAAGCCCTCTCCAGCAGCTCAGTCACTCCCTTACCAATAAAAATATAAAGGAAATGAATGAATGCATAAAAATACAATTTTCTTGGTTCTCTTGAGTTAAAAGGTGATCTCCATGATCCTCCTGTTAAAACTCCACGATTCCAACTTCCATAGGAAGTTATTCATACCAAGCTTGCACAGCCCTGTACGACACATAATTAACAGTTAAAAAATACTTTTCTTTCTTAGCTTTCCTACACCCATTTAAATCTTTGCAACTAATTACAGGTGTATCTATTTATAAGGTGTGTATATTTCCAGAAAGACTCAGATGCAGTTATCTGTTCCGTATCAATATTAAGCAAAAGTCTGGATGGGATCAATTAGCAGTTTCTTTGTCAATTTCCCACTCTTAGAAAAGCTCAAGTAACTAAACAGACACCCATTTTTGTCTCTTTGACAAAAGAGACAGAAAAGCAACAGGGAAGTTTTCAATTGGCCCTAATGCAATCACCTGCCATAAGACACCACCAGCAGGGAAGCCAGGTATCTTCCCAGCATCAGCCCTTCTTTGAGGCCTATTACAGGGAGTAGTTGAAAGACTAGGAAGGAGGAAAAAAAGCCCTTGAAAGGTCAATGTATTGGCTTGGCACCCATTGCTCAGTGGTTAGGGTGCCAGCCACACGCACCACGGCAGGTGGGCTCAAACCCAGCCCAGGCCTGCTAAACAACAACGACAACAACAAAAATAGCCAGGCACTGTGGTGGATTCATACAGTCCCAGCTACTTGGGAGGCTGAGGCAAGAGAATCACTTAAGCCTAGGAGTTGGAGGTTGCTGTGAGCTGTGATGCCACAGCTCTCTACCCAGGGTGATAGCTTAAGGCTCTGTCTCAACCAAAAAAAAAAAAGTTCAATGTATTATATTATATATTTGATTACAATAGAGACAAGGGTTTTATTTTGCTTTACAAAACAGTCTTTGGAAGCAGTTCCCTAACAGAGCAGCATCCATTAGAAAGTCTTTCGAGTCCAGCCCAAAGAGTTAATAATAAACTATTAGTTTAAAATGGGTTGCATTTTTGCAAATGAAATACTTTTAAATGCACTAGCAGACACCTTTTCACCCCCACTGTCTGCAGGGATTCCACAGTGCACTCTTTCATAAATAAAAAAAAAAAAAATCTCTTAACAAACCAATTCTGAATCCCAGATTTACATTCAGTTGTAAAATTAGAGTCTTTATATAAAATCTGTTCTCCTCAATTCATGGAGAGACAGTTTTTTTGAGTGCCCACTCTGCCAAGAGCTGGGCTAAGAAACACCATTAATTATCTTGTCCAATCCTGACAAAGTAGGATCCATTATCGCCCTTATCCAAGAAACACACATAGATAGGCACAGAGAGGGACCTGCTGCGTTCCTGTCCCATGAAGGGCTGAACAAGGTCCACCTGAAGCCACCACTGGTGCAATTCTGCAGGGCATATGTCCATGTGAACACAGGATGACGGGCGGGTGACAGCTTGTCATAGTCACTCTGGAACATCAGCCCTCAACCCTTCGTTGCATCTGGCTTCACGTGCCCACACTGGTCCTCAGACCACAATGTTACGGATTTTCTTCCTCCCAGATAATTCCACATAGTTTGCTCCTTGGTCTTTTTCTATAATAAACAGATCAACATTAGATTGCTTAAGAAGGTAATGCCGGCAAAAATAAGCAAGCAAGATTTTAAAAACCCACAACTTCTGCCCAGGCATCCAAGCATGAGACCGCTCCAACTGATGCTCCTAAATCCAAAATGATCCAAAGAAGCAGACATGACTGCCTTGTGACCCTTCTATCCCGCTCCTATCCCCCGCTCCTCATTTCAGACAGTCATCTCTCCCCGGCAACCCCATTCCAGGACTCCAAGAGCAATGTGACAATATCACTGGTCTCCTTGACACCAGTTGTTTTTTTATTTTTTGAGACACAGTCTCACTGTGTCACCCTTAGTAGAGTGCTATGGCATCATAGCTCACAGCAACCTCAAAACTCCTGGGCTTCAGTGATTCTCTTGCCTCAGCCTCCCAAGTAGCTGGGACTACAGGTACCTACCACACGCCTGGCTATTTTTAAAGACAAGGTCTTGCTCTGGCTCAGGCTGGTCTCAAACCCGTGAGCTCATGCAATCCATCCTCCTCAGCCTCCCAAGTGCTGGGATTACAGGCGTGAGCCACCGCGCCTGGCCCCTGACACAAGTCTTATATTTACCAACCATAGCACCGAAGTGGACTTTCAAACACACGAGAAAAGACTGACCATGTTTGTTCCTCAACTCCCCACTGACAGGATAAAACCAAACCACTAAGTGTGACATAAAGTCCCTGACAACCACAGCTCCATTCTAGCTACTCCTCTCACTGATACCTGTTTGTGCCTGAACCCCCAAGCAGACCCCATTCTTGTTCACCCTCTGTGTCTTAGGTCAAAGTTGAGCCACCTGCCTGGGAGCCCCCTCTCCTTTGCTCAGCTAGTGAACTCCTACTCCATGCCTCAAGTCTCAGACCCAGCACATCACCCCCAGAAAGCCTTTCCTGACTCCCCAAAGCAAACTCAGAGACACCATGATCATGATCACCTCCTCTGGACTCCTTGCAGGAGTCCCCCACTGCCCTCGTGGGAGCCCCCATGCCCTGCCAGCCTCTCCACACTGTCACATGGATCCTTTCCCAGAAAAGTATGCTCCCTGAACCCAGGGCTCACACTGGGTGTCTCTGTACCCCAGATCTCTGCATGGGCCCAGGCACAAGCAGGGACTCAGACTGATTAAACCACCATTGACAAAGACGACTAGGGTTAGGAAAGAAAATCACTGCTACCATAATTTACCGAGGAGGGATCAAACTTGGATTCTGATTTGAGCTTTTTCTATTATAAAACAGTCTACAAGGGAGAGAAGTGAAAATAGGAACGGAATTCCTAGACCAAAGATTTGTCCCAGAAAGAGGAGAGGGATGAAACAAGAAGCCACCATCTTATGCTGGGTAAAGGGTCTGAGTCCTCACCCACAAAACACAAAGCCCCCAGTGTGGATTCCACTGGGATAAAGTCATATCTCAAAATACACCCTGCCCAGGAATAGAAATGTCACTAAACCATGACCACTCCATGTTACGTAGTATTTAGTAGGGATTAATGGCTGTGGGACTAGAGGTTATTAAGGGAAAAAAAACTTGAAGCTATGTGAAATCAAAGCACAAATGATGGCCCTGAATGTAAATTAGGAGGCCTGTGTAGCCTCCACACGCCACCAGGCTGCTCTTCTGAGATCTTTCATCTTCCGGTGACACGAGCTTTAGTCAAACAGTAAAAGAGTAAGTCGGATGCTATTCTCCTGACTCAGCCCTCCGTCTGACTGCTCAGACTTCAGACACGCAGCAAGAAGCAAGTTCATGGTGAAGTTTAAATAGCAAAGGCATTTGCCATCATTACTCTTTGGGCTGGACTCGAAAGACTTTCTAATGGATGCTGCTCTGTTAGGGAACTGCTTCCAAAGACTGTTTTGTAAAGCAAAATAAAACCCTTGTCACTCCCTTCAAATTCTGTGTGAAACGCCTCCCTAGACATCACCCTGAAATTATTTCTTAAATTCCTAAAGTCATGACATCCATGTGCAAATCTTGTATGTAAATTTATTTCTTAAATAAATAAATGCAATTTATTTCTTAAATTCATAATGCAATTTATTTCTTAAATTCCTAAAATCATGACATCCATGTGCAAATCTCAAGTCTCCTTACAGGCATGAGTTTATGTTTTATAAAGTCACTGAGGATACTGCATTAGCAAACATTGAACTATGGTCCTAGGGGAATATACAGGACTAGGTTCCTACGGGCCTCTGGTCAGCTAATCAATACATAAGCTTGCTTTACATGTGTTTCTCTTTAAAGACACTTTATTTAACATATGACAGCTCTAATGGCCATTCCAGAAAAAGAGTTCTGGCTCAGCGCCTGTGGCTCAAGTGGCTAAGGCGCCAGCCACATACTCCTGAGCTGGCGAGTTTGAATCCAGCCGGGCCCGCCAAACAACAATGACAGCTGCAACCAAAAAATAGCCGGGCATTGTGGCGGGTGCCTGTGGTCCCAGCTACTTGGGAGGCGGAGGCAGGAGACTCGCCTGAGCCCAGGAGTTGGAGGTTGCTGTGAGCTATAATGCCACAGCACTCTACCCAGGGGGACAGCTTGAGGCTCTGTCTCCAAAAAAAAAAAAAAAAAGACTTGCATCTGCACTGTCCCATTGTTACATGACAGACCTCATTCACAGAGGCTGTGTGATTTTCCTGAGGCCACACAGCTCTGGAAGTGGAACCCCACTAATCCTTGCTCCTAAACGAATTGCCTCTTCCTCCCACTCAACCTCTTCAAGGTTAGACCACCATCCCACCAGTACTACTCAAGCATTTTGACTTGCCTCTGGTTTCTCCCTGCACTAGCCTGTCACTACAAACTTCCTAGACTCCTTGTGGCCCACTGGACAAAACTCAAGCACTGAACATGGCATCTGATGACTGTGATATCTGCTTTTTGCCCTCTTTGCAGCATCTCCCCCAGTCTGTCAATGTCATTCCATCTTCCCAGCATCTCATACTCAATTCACTGCCAGGCTCTGCATATGCTATTCCCTCTACTTAGAGCACCCTTCCCACATTCTTCCTCTTATGCATTTCTACGCAATCCTCAATATCCAAGATCAAGGGTTTACCTTAAATTTAGTTAGAAGAGACAGGTGACAAACAAACAAATAGGCTGGTCTCAAAACTGAGAGCTCAGTGAGGGAAGGGCCTATGTCTATCTTGGTCACCACAGTATCCCCAGGGCTTAACTCATAATCAAAGCTCAATCAATATTTGTTGAATGAATGAATGCTCCATATATACTTGTTGACTAAACAGAAATGACAAAAGAATACAAGGCCACAGCATACAGGGCCACAGGTAGACAGATGGGGAAAGACTGAGGCCAGAAAGGCCAAGGACACAGTAAAGAGCAGTGACAAATACCATCAAGGCTAATCTGCAGCCGAGCCACTCACTCTTGGCAGAGGGAGTGTTTGTGAGAGACAGAGGAAGGAAAATGATGGTGTGAGGGAGGCTCTGAATGCGTGTGTGCACATGTGGGGGGGGAAAGGTGAGGATCCACATAAGGGAGTGTATGTGTGTGCTGCATTTGGGGAGTAGTCTGTGTGAGAAGGCAAAGAAGTATGCAAACACGTGTGTGTGTGTGTGTGTGTGTGTCCGTGTCCGTGCATGCATGCCATGAAGGCTGTGGGTATGTTTAAGTGAGGAAGGCTGTGTGTATGTGTGTGTGTGTGTGTGTGCATGCAAGATGCCATAAATGTGACAGAGGTTGCATTAGTCTGCTGGGGGGAATGGCTGAGAAAGACGGGGTCATGTGAGGGAGGGGTGAGTGAGAGTGGGGGGGGCGTTGTGAGCATGTGCAGGAGGAGATGGTGTTACCAATGGGGAAGGTAGGTAAGAGGTGTCAGGGCTCTGCTGAGGGTGTGGCTGCTGTGGCCTCAGCCACAGGCCCAGTGCCAGAGGTGGGGGGCTGGCCCTGGGCCCAGGGTGGGGGCTCTGAGAGAAGATTCCTCAGAGGCCTCCCTGAAGCCACAGGCGCCAGATTATCATGACCCTAGGCAGGGAGGTTGAGGAGGAGGCCCAGATGTGCATGCGCCTCTACATCTGTCCACAGCAAAACCTCTGGGCATTTATTTGTCTTTATCTGTGTCCGGGTGTGCACGCCTGTGCTTGTGTGAGCACCGCCAGCTGTGTGTCTGTGCCTGTCTTTGTCTCTGTATGTATCTGGGCCTTTGTCTCAGTGTGGTGTGTGTGGTGTTGATCTATGCCGGTCTGCATGACTGTGTCTGGTTTTGTGAGTGTCTAAGTGTGTCTTTGGGGTGCTGTGTGTCCCTGACTCCGCACATGTCTAAGTAGGGGTTACATGTGCCCTCTGCCCCCAGAACACTTGCCTGCCTCTGTGAGTCTGTGAGGTCTCAATGTGAGCACAGACACACTGTGCTTTTGAGGCTATGGATTTAGACTTCAGTATATCTAAGTGTGAGTGCGTGCCTGTGTCTATGTGTGCAGGAATACGCCACGTACTGCAGTATGGAAGCTTATCTGTGTGATGTGTGTGTGAGACCAAGGATATGTGTGTGTCTCTGTGCCTGTTCGCGTGCATGTGTGTTGGTGTGAGGGGTTTGTCACAGACTGGTGAGCAAGTTAATCTCAGATTCTGTGACACGTGGAATAAAATCACGCTCCCATAATGGGATCATTCGTCTTCCTGTCCAAGGAGAGAACCAACTCTTTACCCTCCGCCCTGGGGGAGCCAGTGGGGCCAGGGCCAGGCACCGGCCCCCACCCAGGCCCCTTTTTGGCCTCAGCACCCCACCCCCATCCCTCCTCTGTTGCACCAGGCTCATTCTGCCTCCAGAGTGCCCCAGTGCCCACTGTGGGCCGGGCAGGCCTCCAGGACATGTGACCAGGCCTTAGAGGCCTGCCCTGGGCCCTCCCCAGTCCCCCCCCCACTGCAGAAGAGGGCCCTGCCCCAGATGAGGGGGGGTACAGGAAGAACTCTTTGGGCCCCTCCTCCTCCCGGAGGGGAGGGATGAGCTGCAGGCCCAGCCGGGATTTTCCATCTCTCAGCAACAAGATTCCTGGTGAGCAGGCTATGGGGTTTGGCAGGGCGCCTGCTGGAGACCCGCCCTCACCCACCAGGATGCCTGGGTCCCTGGGGCCAGGCAGCAATGGGTTCCCTGGGGAGCCTGGAGGGCCCCAGAACTTTGGCTTACTGCTGCTTGGGCCTGTGGGAAAGCTAGACCCTTCCAGGACCCTACCTTCCAACTAAACATGGCTCCCTGGCCCCAGAGGCAAACTACCACCCTTCCTCTGGCCTTCTCCAAGCCCCAACCTTTGCTTGAGAAAGACTTCCCATGGGAGCCACCAGGCCCTTAGAGGGCCTCTAAGTAATCATCTCCCTAGCCCCCCTGCCCAAACCTCAGCACACAACCAACCTGGGTTCTAGACCTCACCTTTGCAAGGTCAGGGCTGTGCATTTCCTCTCAGATGGGGGGTTCTGAAGTCAAGGCTATGTGTTCTTCATCTGTCAAATCTCTCAGTCTTAGCTTTCCTTCCTGAGTGAGAGGCACCAGGATTTCAAAGCCAAAGTTGGGGAAACAGAGGCAGTAAAGCCCTCTGCCCTACCTACCACAGTGAATCAAAGCAAATCCAGTAGCCTGGAATATTGTCCTAATCCTACCCAGCAACATTGGCTGTGACTCTTCCTTTCCCATGGGAGAGCGCAATTTCAAGATGGGGTGGGCATCAGCTGGAGGTTGTGGGGAGTAGGCTGAGGGGCTTCCTCAAACCCCAGCACCTTGGATGAGCAGTTGGAGAGCAGGTTTGGTAAGAGATTAAGGGTAAGGAGGAGAATTGCTCTAAGATTTATGAGCCTAATTCTTTTCCCTTAAATTCCCCTCCAAGCACCCCCAGTCTCAGTCTGGTTCCTCCAGGGCCATGCTGTGGCCCCAGGCCAATGTCAAGGCCCTAACCCATCCATCAGCCGTTGCCAGGGAGTTTCCACCCCAGCGGGTTCCAAAGGGAGGGGCTCAACTGACATTAGGGGCCCAGATGGATAGGGAAGGGGCATGGCCCTAAGGAGTCAGCTGACAGACCCCTGAAGCTGGGGGCACACAACCTCCAAGGAAGAAACTAGGCTGGTGGGTGGGGCCCAAGAGGAGGTGGCCTCCCAGCCCTGGCACCACACCCAGCCCCACCCTTCCAACAGGCTAAAAGACCTGGGATCCCATGGGGCATCACACACACAGAGTATGTGACCTTGGGTGGTTGCTGCATCTCTCCAAGCCTCAGCCTCTCTACTGCTCAATGAAGACGGGGCTCAGATATCCCAGGTATCCTCCTCCTTAGCACTAAGCCTTGCTCTCTCTCCAATACAAGGATGCCACCTAGAATCTGTGCCAGAGGGGGTGAGTTCCTGAAGCCACCCAAATCAGAGCTGAAGAGCTTATTATCCCTCCACCACACACCCACTGTCCAAAAGAGTAAAACTGAGGTCCTAAGACAGGGTCTGGGTCTGCACCAAGATCTGAGTTTTACTGGTGGAGTGATTAAGAGCACAAGCCCTGGGGACAGAAAGACATGGATTAAAATTCTAATTGCACCAATAACTTGGTATGTGACATCCCTTCTGCGCTTTTGCTCAACCTCAGATTTCTCATCTGTAAAATGGGGTAATAGTGCCTCCCTACTAGGACTGTTGAGCTGAAATGAGAAAATACATGCAAAGGGCTTGGCACAGAGCCTGACACATAATAAGCGTTTGAACAATGGTAGCTATCATAATTGTGGTTAGTATTAACATAAATCAGTGGCAGGGGGAGGGGAGGAGAGGGTCCCCAATGTGGCTAGAGGACGAGGCCAGCTTCATCCTTGAGCCGGGTCAGGACTCCCAGGGCCTCAGCCCAGGAGGGCCAGACAAATTCCTCGAAGCCCCCCAGCTGTCTCCCCTATTCGTTAAAGGCCCCTCATTAGCGTGCCTGGGCACCTGCCCCTCCACGCCTAATAAGCCTCATTAGTATCTTAGCCCCAAGCTCTGAGCCCAGAGTCTATGTGTGTGCACACGAGTAAGGTAAAGGCTGCAACAGGCCACCAGCCAGGAGACGGCATCCTCGCCAACCACACCTCCTGCCTGTCATCCCCAGAGCCCGTCACCACCCAGCTTGTCACCTGCCCGCCTCGCACCCGCACCACCTGTCACCCACCCAGCTCATCACCCACCCAGCAGATCACCTGCACCACCTGTCACCCACCCAGCCTGTCACTGGAGCCTCCTGACAGGCATCTGGGTGGGGGACAGGAGATGGGGCGGAGAAGACCACAGGGGTGTGGAGCTGGGGGCCCCAGAGACCCTGTGGGACCCCCACTTCAGCTCGGCATCCTGCAGCATCGCCATGGCAACCTCTCAGCCGCAACCACTTTCCCAAACATCCCCCGCCCTCCCCCCCCAGGCCCTGCTCTTAGCTGAGCTGAGGCTGAGAAGAGCCTGAGTGACAGCAGAATGGGGCAGGAAGGAGGGGGCTCCTCAGCTGACTGGCCTTGGTCATCCTTCTGCACTCTGGACTTGGTTACTCCATCTGCAAAATGGAGGGGCCCCGAACAGGACAGGTGGTCTCTCCAGCCTGAACTGGCTAAGCTGGGCACTGGTTAAACTATGAGGGCTGGAGGTAGGTAGGACAAAAGGATAGGGGATTCTGGGTTCTTCCACACTCCTTTGCCCCCGGCCCAGCCCAGAGAAGCTAGGCCTCTGGCCCAAGCTCACACAGCAGAAGAGAAGGCGGCTGCAAGGGAGAGGAGCTCTGCCAAAGGATTGCCAGCTGGAGGCGCCACACTGGGTGACCCAAGGTGACCAGGGGCAGACTTGGCCCGACCTCTGCACTGAATTATTTATAAAACCCAGAGCTCCCAGCTGAGCAACAGCTGCAGTGATGCCTCTCCAGGGGGCACATGCCCTGGTGGACCAGAGAAGACAACGTGCCTCCTCAGGGAAGGCCCTTGGGGTCCCCGATTCCGATTCCCTCCAGGGCCGGCTAGGGCAGAGGCTGAGGTGGGAAAGGGGCAGTTGCTCCATCCTTCCCTCCCCCTCCCCCAGGCAGGCAGCGATAGGATTACTTCTGCATGACTGCCCGCTCCACAGGGTTCCAGAGACCCTCCTGCCTGCAGCAATCTTTAAAATTCCTCCAGCCCAACCTCTCTCCCACTTTCCCAGAAGGGAATGCTCTAGAGTCTACCACGGTATGCCTACTGCTGCCCCTGGCACCACACAGCAGGCTGATGCTCAGTTCCCATAAGCAAAGATGGACCCACCCTCATGGTGTAGCCCTGTGTCCCTCAGAACCCTCAGGGCATTGGTACTGACCCAGTCCACAGTCCATGGTTCCTGCTGGGGCAGGCGTGCCAGCTGTGCCATGGTGGATGGGCACATATGTGCAAATACCCTGGTGGGTATTGGCATGCCCACCCAAGTCCTCTGCTGCCAGACCCTAGCTGCCCCACTCTGCTCTAACCCCTTTCCTTGCTCACTAATCCCTGCTACTACCCCCAGGGTGGGCAGACAGCTGGGCCAAACCATTGCCTGTGGTTCCCCAGGGCACAAGAGGCAGGCAGGAGATCGATCCACTGAATTTTTTAAGGCCCTAATGGAGCCTGAATCCCAGGACTTGCTAGACTGGGACACAGGTGATGTCTTGGGGACCCTCCCCACAGCACTGCAGTTGTGTCCTCTTTCAGGTCTTGGGGGTCCAGAGAGCCCTTCTATGAGCCTTCCCCCAGTAAGAGGCATAAGAGACCTTTAGGAAAGAGATGGGATTGGGGGGTTGTGAGCAATACCCAGAGCCCCCCCTATCTCCCCATCCCTAATGCAGGCAGAAGCAGCTCAGCCTCTAAATCACTCCCCTCATGCTGCCCTCTGAGGCGGATTCTGTGCATCTGTAATTAGGGGGTGGAACAGATGGTGGAGATTCCGTTTAAAATCATGCATCTAGTAAAGTAACCTTCACTGTCGGAACTGACTCCCAGGGAGACCAAGCCCGCAGCCTGGATTGGAGGGTGGGGGGAGTGTGTCAACCCAGCACCTTCCTCATCTCTTTCCCTGAAGCCTGGGGCCCTACATCCCTCTCAGGTGAGCTAAGGGTGGGGGAGTGATGTGGCAAGCACTTGAAAAAGTACAGGCTAGGAGTAACTCCCCCTGCCCCCCACCCCCACATACGTGCCAGAGCTAGGGCAGGGCTGGGTACTCATAGAGTTCCTGGTTGAGAAACCAGGGTGACCAGGTGCCAAGGAGCTCTACCCTAGTCCTATAAGGGATCCAAACCCCTAAGCCCAGGCCAGGGTGCCCAGAGCACAGGGTCCTGGGTGTGGCAGCTTTGAGCCAGATGTCCAGCCTCTCTGTTGAGGAATGAAAGGCCTGGGGCAGTGAGGGAGTGGAGATGCCTCCCCAGGCAGAGAAGACTCTGGGAAGTGGGGGAGGTCTGGGCAGCAGAGAGAGAGAACAAGCACACACGCACACAAGAGTGAGCAATGTGTGTGAAAGGCTGAGACTGTCTGGGGGAACAAGTTGGGGTGGGGGAGGGTGTGCTGGAATGTGTGAAGGGTGGGAGTGAGGGCTGCAGAAGAATTGAGGTGGGTTATTTGACAGGGTGTCCTGGGGTACTGGCAGAACAGAGCTCTAAGGGGTGAATGGGTGCAGGGTTGTGACCAGTGGAGGCTGTACATACTTATGTATAAGCATGGCATCAGTGTTTGAAGAGGTGTGGAGCACCCCTGGGCCCTTAGACAGCTGAGGGAAATAGGAGCTGGGACTCTGCTGGAGAGTTGTTGGGACATCATCTGGGGGGTTGCCTGTTGGGATCCAGGGGGAGCATGCATGTGGCACCCGCAAGCTTGAGGAGGTATTAGGAAGGAGCTGCGGGGCTGTAATCTGTTCATGCTAGAACTGAAGCTAAGTCTGTGTGTCTGCGGTACGTGTTGTGGCTACAGTGGGTGTTCTTATTTGAGTGGGTGTTGAAGCAGTAAGTGTGTGTGTGTTGCTGGGGGAGGCTGTGTGTTTGGAAGGGTGTAGGGGGTGGTATGGGTGTGTTTGGGGAGTCCTGGGCTGCAGCTGGGAAATGTTGGGACTGCAGGCAGAGTTTGTGTGTCTGGGGAGATGTCGGGGCTCTGAGCAGATGAGTCTGAGGGAAGGGATGAGGCTGTAGCTGGGTCCTGGGTATATCTAGTTAGGTATTGGGGTTGAAGGAGGAGTTGATATGCTGAGGATGAGGTAGAAGCTGTGCGTGTGTGTTTGTGTTGGGGTGTTTAAGGCTGTATTGGGGGTCATAAAAATCTGGGTTCTGGTTACATACTAGGGCTGTAAATGTCTTTGGAAGGTGCTATGTTGTTGAGGGAATACACTGTGGTTTTGGGGAGGAGTTGGGGCAGTGTGTCTGGAAAGATTATTGGGACTCTACCTGGGTCTGTGCATGGGTTCCGGGAGGTGTCAGAGGTCTGCAGCTCCTCTGCATCTGGGAAGGGGAGAATGGGTCCCTGATGTCAGCTGTGCTGGAGGCTGCAGCCTGTGTGTGGGAAGGGATCATGGCCATAACTGGGATCTTGGTGTTTGGGGAGGTGTTGCAGCTATGGGAGTAGGCATGTGGTGGTTGTGTGTTTGGGGGTGTGTTGGGGCTGTGTGTGTATGTGAGGCAGTTGGATGCTAGGGAGGTGTTTGTATGTAGAGTGGTTGTATGTTTGTGGAAGTGTGTGGGCTGGGTGTTTGTAGGTGGAGCAGTTGTGTTTAGAGGTGCTGGAGCTGTAAGTGTGTATATGGGGCAGTTGTATATTTAGGAGGTGTTGGGAGCTGTAGTTGGGTCCGCATGCCCAGAGGGGTGATGCTGTTAGAGGGAGAGAGTGGGTGCCCCTCTGGGGAGAAGAAGGGCAGAGCACTGCCTTTGCTGCCCACTAGAACCCCCATGCTATGGGGTGTCTGCATAGAGGTGTCGAGACAGGCAGTCCATCTGTCTCAGCCTGTGCCCAAGCCCAAGGAGCAGAGCCGCCTCCTCACTCCCTGGGGGGCCTTGTGGATCCCAGCCCGCCCATCTGCCTTCAGATGGTCGAGGCAGGAGCCTCCCCAAAGCTGCCTGGAGGGCATTGCTGTGTTTGAAGAGGCACAGGCTGGGGCTGGGGGAACTGCACAGCAAACAGTCCTCATGGAGGCCCTCAGAAAACCACTGACGCCAGGAGAGAGGAAGAGGGAGGACAAGGGCCGGTATGTCTGTCCTTGTCCATCCGTGTGGGTCAGTGCCCTACTGTGAGCCCTGGGGCCTGTCCCATGTATTCTAGTGTCCCTATTCAAGTAGCACCCACGCCTGGGAAAACACTGCTCTGACCCAGGCAACAGGCTCACAGCCTCACACCTGCAGCTACCCCCTCATCTATGCACATTCCCTACCTTCATGCACAAACACCCACTTATCCTCCTGCAAGCAGGCAGTCCCTTTTATGCCCAGACCTTAATCTGTGTCTGCCCCATCACACCCCCAGTTCTGCAAAACCCTATACAGTCACATACCCATCACAGAAACATGCATACACACACACACCTGACGAGTAGCTCTCACACACACCCACATGCTCCATACCTTGGAGCTCCCTGTCACACCCCTAACCCATCTCACATGCGCCCCATCTCTCTCTCACACCCCATGAGACACTGGCCACCCCTTAATCCCACACGTGAGCACATGTTTGTATATGTACACACACATTCACCCTCACCACCTTTCATCTTTCCCGCTACCCAACCCACCAGACAGACTCCTGCTGACTGCAGGGGGTGGGGGAGCTTGCTTCCCCATCCTGCCAGTTGGGTTGGAGGGAAGGAACCCTCTCTCCACTCTGGTGTGCCTGCCCCTGTATGTGTGAAGATGTGACTCTGTGTATGTGTGTGACAAGATGTCCTGAGACCTATGACTGGGCTTGTGGGTCACAGCCTGTATGGAGAAGGAAGAAGAGGTGTGTGTCCACCAGTTATGTTTGCAAGATGCAGAACAAGCGTGAGGGTAGAGATCTATATGTCACCAAATTGTATGTATGTGTGTGTATACGTGTGTGAAGCAGGGCTTATGTAGATAGGTGTGAGTATGGAGGGCGCATTCATACAAGGAGACATCCCTCTGGTGGGTGGAGAGTGTCAGGGGATATTTTCTGAGACAAGAGAGACCTGTGTTTGCAGGGGTCAGCAAACACCTCCCCCACAAAAAGAAGAGCAGGGAGCAAGGGGCTCTAGGAGGCTTCTCTTTCTCTCTCTTTCCCTGACCTCTTTAGCAGCTGGAAACTGAGCTGGGGGTGGAAGGAATGGAGACTTGGCTGGCCTGGGGGTTTGGGGAGGGAAGAGGGAGAAAACACCTTCCAGATTCTCATCAAATCCCTGTTTGTGGTTTGTAGCCCCAAGTCTCTCCTTTCTCCTCCCTCCCTCTCTGTCTGTCTGTCTGGGTTTCCCCCTTTCTTTATCTCTTCCTGTCTCTCACTCTCTCCTTCTCCCATCTCAGTCTCTTTTCTTGTCTCTAAGTCTCTGTCTCTCTGTCTCTCTCTCCTCAGCCCTTCCATTTTTGACTCCTCCTCTCTCTGCCAGCACCTCTGTCTGTCTGTCTCTCCCTGTCCCGGTCCATCTGTCCGTCTCTCTCCGTCTGTCTGTGTGTGGGTGTCTCTGTCCATCTGTTCTACCACCCATCTGTCTGGCTGTCTGTGTTAGTCCTTCCAAGGGTGCCCACTCATTCCCCAAGGCACCCTCCTCCAGGTCAGCAAGGCCTCTCTTGGCTCAGTGGGGAGAGGGTGCAGAGCTACAGCTTCTGGAAGCTTCAGTAGCAGCTGGGCTGAACTGGGAGTTCGGGGCCAGCCAGCTGCAGAAGCAGCCCCTCCCCTGGGCTCCCAGGCCAAGGACCCCAAAGCAGAAAGAGAAAAGAAAACAGGGCCTCACTGCAGCTGAGTTTGTACGTGGGGGGTGGGGTACAGGGGTCTTACTTCACTATTTCCCCCAAAGCCTGGCCCTGTAGGAGATGATCCTCAGATCCACCTTCCCCATCCTTAGCCTATGTAAAAGATATGAGGATCCAGGAGGGAGGGGCAGGAGAGGTCGGGCCTTGAGGGAAGGAGGGGCTGGGAGCCTGGGCTTCCTGTCAGCTGGGTTGCTGAGGGGCTCCTTCCCTCTTCCTTTCCAGGCAGTCCCTGGGGACCCCTTCTCCTCTGGTCCCAGTTCCAGGCATGAGGGGCTATACAGGCAGTTCTTGCCAGCTCCACTGGGACCTTCCTACCTCACAGCCACAGGGACACAAGGGATGATACCAGTGCCTCCCCCTCAATAGTGGAGTGTGGTTCTGGCCCTGTCTAGGCACTGGCCATCCTGAGAAGCCCCACATCCTGAGAGCCCACCTACCACTACCAGACCACACCTCCCAAACACACAGGGCATCCCAGGGCTCACTGCCTGCCCACCGCCCCCCACGTCAGTCAGCCATGGTTGCAACATCAACTCCAAAGGCTCAACAGGGGGCCGTACCCCAGAGACCTGCACCCTACCTTGCATTGGTGGCAGGCTCTGATAGTAGCCCTAGAACAAAGCTAGCATCCCTTAACACTATCTCAGGCTGCTCTGTTCCCCTCAACTCCTTCCCCAATAGCTCACAGTCCGAATACTGCAATGCATGGGGAAACTGAGATCCAAGAAGAGGAGATGGGAGGACATGGACATCCTTCCTGAGACCCTGGAGTGGTGTCATAAATGAGGAATGAGGGAATGAGGAAAGAGAGGGATGCTGTAGGGGTAGAATCTGGCTCCTTCCTGACCTGCCACGGGCAAAGTCCACTGAGGCTGCACCCTCTGCACAGCCCTACCTATCTATGGCTGGGCCAGGGCCAGGGGCTGGTTTCCTCCCTCTCAGCTCTCCTTGCCCCTGGCTGGGCCCCCTTTCTCTCCCCCCTTCTGAACAGCCCTCCCTGCCCTCTCCCTCCCAGCTCTGGCTCTCTCATCCTCAGCTCTTGGAAGCCTGACTCACTGTTTCCCCTCCTCTCTCCTCTCCCTCCCTCTCTCCCAGCAGTGGCGCCTCCCCCTCCCCTGGGGGGACTCTGGCCACATGGGTGCCTGCCTGCTCCTCTCCCCAGGCTCTGGCCCCCTCTCTGCACCCACGAGGCCCCCTGCAGCTGTTCCAATTCTCTAACTACAGTGAAGTGGAGTGCAAAGAGCCTAGGTTCCAGCCTGGCCTTGCCAAGGGTATCTGTGACCCAGGGCAAGTGGGTCTCCTCTGTACACTTGGTTTCAGCTTGTCAAACAAGGAGGGGGAGATCCAACTGGATGATGCCCCTGCTGTCTCTAGGATCCTAATGTTCCCTGCTTTTATAACCTGGGTGTCTCTTGGCACAGAGCACCCAACAACCTGTGGGGTGCTGTACCTGCCTCAGGCCCCGCCCCTAGGTCCAAGAAGAGCTCAGCTCTGTTCCCAGACATTTGGGGAAGGCAGAGGGGAGATGCTGCCTTAGGGCCAGGAGCATTAGTCAAGACCTCTGTAATCCCAGACCCCCCATTCTTCCTCCTCCTGTAGGATTCTCCCTCTCTCTCCCCAACTTGTCTTCCTCCCTCTTCCCAGACATCTGCTAGTCTCTCCTCCAAAAACAACCCCAGCATTTCATCCGGGATGAGAGGACCTCAGTACTGCTTCATTTCTGGCAGCAAGGTGGGGAATGATATGTTCTCAGGCCTTCTTGGTCCCTAGGCCAGGCCTGCACCTCCAGGGGCTGAAATCCTGGCTCTTACCTGTTTTCTTTCTCTTTCTCTCGTCACTTGTTTCAGTCTCCATCTTTCCTTCTCCACACCTGCATGTGACTGTCTGGGTCTCACTCCTCCCCATGCCCCCATTCTCCCCCACCTCCCATCTGCTGGCATTAACAATAATGTTACTCTTGCCAGCCCCTCCCCAGCTCCACCCATTCCTAGCTACCTCCTCCCTGCTCAGTCCCAAGAGATCCTGGGGACCCAGAGACAGAGCTGGGCTCCATCCCATTATAGTGTATCTGCTTGACCTCATCAAGCCAGACCAGAAAGGCCTGGGCATCTGGTACGCAGGCATGGCACCCCCTGGTCTTGGGTGGCTGGCATGAGACACAAAGCTCGATATTCTACAAACTTCCCCCAAAACAAAACAAAACGCAAACAAACAAAAAAATCTAGCAAAATGCAGCTGACCTGGAGGTGGGGACTGAGGGAGGTCAGCTTTGCGGAGAGGAAAACCTTATCCAATGGGGAACAGAGGTATAGAGGAGAGAGAGAGAAAGAGAGAGAGAGAGGTTCAAAGTCAGCACTCTAGGCTGATTCAAGAAGCAGCAACATCCCTCTGGGGTTCTGCCAGTTGAGAACAGCTCCCCCCACCCAAACATCTTCTGCCAGGGACAGTCTGCCCCTCCAGCCTCCAGCACAGCCACAAGCAATCAGGTGGATTGAGACCCCATCTCTTAATCTCCTTCAGAATCCAAGTCCAACTTCCTCACAGTACTCCTCCACTTAGCTCAGCAGGGGGTTCCGGAAGCTGCCCGGTCAAGATCTAAGCATGGGTGTGTAGGGGAGGACAAAGCCCCCCAGCTTCTAAGCCCCTTCCCCAAAGCCTCATCAAGGGCTAGGGAGCAGTGCAAAATAATCCTGGAACCCTCACAAACTAAAGCTGAAAGGCTATGCAGTCTACTCACAGCACCTGGGGGTGTTAGGGGTGCCCTGCCCCCACGACCCTGCTCCAGACCCCCCAGTCCAGCAACCATAATAAACAGCAAGCTCTTTTTCTTTATGACACCAAATTTCTCCAAGCCCAACAGCTCCTTCCATCACTACCTCAGCCATAGATCACATTAAAAACTCACAGAGGGCAACTTAAACACATCACATTTGTTTCTCTCTATATTATTTCAAAAGTAACGGCATTAAAAATGGATTTTACTACAGAAAATAAATATCGGCACGTGGGCCAGGAGCCCAGGCGGGGAAGAGAGCCCACCAGGGGAATGTCCCTGAAGGGTTAGGCAACAGTTTAGGCACTGACCAGACTAGAAAAGGCAGACTACACCCTGGGGCGTGGGGGGATGCCTGGGGAGGGGGCAATTCTTGCCCACCTGGGTCTCTGCCTCAATGGCAGATGAAGAAAGACAAGACACTGGTTTGGATTGGTGCCCAATGGTTCCCTAAAGCTCATGCCCTCACTGGTCTTTGCAACCTCTGAAAAGTGGGAGCTCTGGGGCCAGAAGTTCACCAGTCTCTGGGGGTTACTCCAACTATTGACACAGCAGGAGAAAAAATGAATTCAACCTACTATCCAGTTTGATTTTCCATTACTATAAAAATAAATATACATCTGCTCAAAGGAAGGAGATGGCAAGCAGCATGCACATGCCACCTGGGGGGTCCCCCCACAGCTTACCACCACAACTCAGCCTGCCTGCCTCCCCAAGTTGGAGGAGGAGGGATGGATAGATTGGTAATCTTTCACTTACAGCCCCAGCTCACACGGCCACACGGAACAGGAACAAGCCAACAATAGAAACACCCCAAATGCCCCTGGCAGGACTCTGTCTAGGCCTGGGCACATGCCCCCGCCCTGCCAACAGCGACAACAGCAGCAGCAGCAGCAGCAGCAGCGGACAAAATGTGGCCACCCTGACCCGGAGGCAAAGCTTGTCCTCACACCCTGAGCTCTGCCCAGGGAGCTGGGGCCAAGTCCCACCTGACACCAACTGGTCCGGCGGGAAACGCCTGCCCAGCCAGACAGGCACAGGCCCCCCAAGGGTCCCTCCTTGTGTTCAGGGACCAAGCTGGTGCAACCCAGCCCTGCCTCCCAGGGTGACGCCTGGACCCAAATTCAGCTGGCCCTGCCAGTCAGGCACTGGTGCAGAACTGAGGGCACCAGACTCAGCCCCTCCCAGCCCAGCCTCAGGGCCCCCAAGTAGGAGGGAGGGGCGACTCCCCACCCCTCCACATCTGGCCCTGGCCCCCAGGGTCTGCGGTAGAGAATTCCCGCCCCCGCTTCTCTCTCTCCCTCCTCCCGCTCTGTGCCCGCTGCCCGCCTCAGGGACAGCCCCAGCTCCCGCCTCCGGCCAGCAAGGCCCACATCCTTCCTCCCTCAGCTGGCCCCTTTGCCTGGCAGGAGGCTGGGGGGTCAGGCTGTTGGGGAACCCCCCCAGCTCCCATCAGTCCTCATCCCCAGCCCCCAAACTCTAGGTTACTGTCTCTTTTCCTGTAGAACAGGAAACAAGGTTATTTCCTAGACTCAGAGCCAGCCCCTTGCCCCTCTGGCTTTGCCCGGGGACCCAGACCCAGCAGGGGAAGGCGCCCTCAAGCCAGCAAACACAGATTCAGCGATTCACCCCTAGCTCCCTGCCTAGGGGGCTGACAGCTGTCACTCAGCACCCCACCCCCTGGGGAAGAGGGGGCCCGATTCAATCAGAGCCCCAGAGGAAACGCATTGATAGGAGATTATTTATTTATTTATGCAAAAGTGAGCCGACTTTGTTCGCCAGGTAACCGGGCACGCGGCCCAACCCCTCCGGCCCTAGCCGCCCCCAAATCCCTCCTCTGCCCCACACCCCCTCTGGGTCATTAGGTCCCCGCCCCTCAACTCCCAGAGAGCCAGCGGAACCTTGGGATTTGGGGGTTGGAGAGGAGGGGCTCCTCCCTCCGCAGTCTCCCCCTTTCCCAGTACCGATCTTAAAATCCAGCCTTGTTCTCCGCTCCCACGGTGCCCCCTTCATACCCCCCCCCACATTCTCAGCAAGCTGGAAAGCAAATTGCAGTTTTAAATCCAAAGACGGAGGGAGGGGGAAGGAGGAGGGGGCGCGCGGCAGCGCTGGGCGCGCACCTCGCCCCCGAGCCGGGGGAGCCGCGGGGCGGCCAGGAAACCCGAGAACCCCCCCTCCCCGCCCCCCCCTCCCCGTCCACCTCCCCCTCCCCCTTCCCGGCGCTGCCTGCCAGGCTTCGAGCCGAGCCCAGCCGAGCCGCGGGCCCCGGTGGAAACAAAGACCGATCGCACCGCGGGCACCGCAACCACAGGGTCCAGCGGACCGGACCGGGGGGTGCGGAGCCCCCCCGTGGTGCGCTGCACAAAAGAGCCCGACCGGCCAGTCCCCAGCGGGGGTCTAGGGCTAGGGAGGCGGCGCCACTCACCGGAGTGCTGGGCTGCCGGCTCCGTGGGTCCGAGCCAGGCGAGGGGCTTTGGGGGGCGTCTGTCTTCCGGCGGCGGCAGCGACGCGAGCGCACGGCTGCTGTGGAGGAGTCGTGGAGGAACCCTGAGCTGCCCGCCGTCGCTGACAGCATGGCTCGCGCCCGGGCTCACATTCTCAGCCGCTAACTCCGCTGGACACGGCCCCCAGCTCTCGCGGCGCCCCCCACCTCGATCACTCCTTCGCTCCCTCTGCGCCCCCCGCACTCCCCCCGCCGCGCACACACTCTCACAGCGCTAGGCACCCCCGCCCCCACCCCCCCATTGCAAACCTGGGAGGGAACGCGCCCCGCGTAGTCCTCCTGCTCCTCCTCCTCCGCCCTCCTCCCTCCCGCTCTCTCTGGCTGTCTGTCTGTCTCAGACTGTCTCTATTTCTCGCTCTCTCAGCCTTTCTCTGCTCTCCAAGCTGGGTGGGAAAAGGAAATGAGGACAGAAAGCAGACGCTGGCTTTGGGTGGTGGTAGCTGGATTCCCTCTCTCCCTCCCTCCCCTCCTCCCCTCCCTCCTCCTGCCTTCTGCTCTCTCCGCTGCGAGCGGGGCTGAGCGCAGCCTGGCGGGTGGCTCGCTGTGCCTGCCCGCCCGCCTGCCTGTCTGTCTGTCTGGTCTGCCTCGCTCGCTCCCTCCCTCCGTCTCTCGCCCTCGCCCTGCCTGCCTGCCTCTCTCCGTCTCCGCCGCCGCCGCCGCTGCCTCTGCGAGCTCGCCTTACCTTCGCCGCTCACCATCCGGAACCCCAGGGGGGAGCGCACGCGCGGCACGCCGGGACTTGTAGTCCCCGCCCCGACCGCTCCGCGCGCTCGGCGGGCGGGGCGGCGCCGTTTGCTCCGACGGAGCGGACCGGACCCCGCTGGGACCCTGTGCCCGGAGTACCTCAGATGGGGGGCGCACCCTCATTTAGCAATGGGCGCAGACCGCCCCCCGGATTAGGAATGTTACCCTTGTTCCATGTCCCCAGTGGGAGTCCCTGGATCGAGTGGAGGTTGCGGGTGGGAGCGAAGGGGCGGGGTCTGAGAAAGAAATGGGAGTGGAATAGGGAATCAGGGATTAGCCAGAGGGGCTGCGACTTTCTGGGGCGTCCCAATTAAATGAGAGGAAAAGAAGAAAGAGGAGAAGACCTGCTCTCTCAATTTGAGGACGTTCTTCTTTTCTGGAAAGGTTTTATACTGAGTAAAGCTCCTCAAAAATTTATGTTGGGAGGGCTGCTCCAGGAAACCTCAAAAGTTGCAGCCAGTGTCTTCTCACTTAGTGACCCCTCCTCTCCAACTCCAGAGGTCTGGGTTTAGCCTCTCCAACTTCTAGTTTTCTTACATTTCCAAGGCCAACAAGGGCTCAAAAGTCCCGATTAGTCCGCAGATTGAACACACGCCCCCGTTCCCGAAGCCTAAAGAACGTTTGCGTTGTGTGGGAAGCGGGAAGCCGGAGGGATTCAGATTCAACAGCTCTGAGCTCCTGCCGCGGCCGTGGGCTGGGCTTAGCACTTTCACCTATCTCCTCTTCAGGTCACATCTGTTCTCCAGCCCCCGGCTCCGGGCCCCCTGCCTGGACGATCTCACTGACGGGAATGTGTGCTTGGCTTGCTGCGGGCCTCCTTACAGTGGGAAGGTGGCTGGACAGCCTAGGAAAAACCGCTGCGGCTGCCATTTACTGAGCATCTCAGGGCCCTTGAGTCCTCCAAGAACCCGGTAAAATTGTCCTGTTATTTCTATTTTAGAGAGGAAGGCACTAAAGCTCACGTTCCTCATTTGGCAAGTGCCTGAACCCAGCTGGATTTGAACCAGGGTCAAAGCCGACTTGTTTAAACCTTGGGCTATGGCAGAGTTAAGACATCACCCAACACCTCCCCCCCCCCCAGCCCACCCATCCGTGACTGACCTTCTCTTCCTCTGCATGTTTGTCCTCTCTTGGCACTTCAATTCAACAAATGTTAACTGAGGTATGCAAGGCTTGCAAGGGACAACAGATAAAAAATGCATAGTGGCTGTCCTGTTCTCTGTGTCCACCAACACCAGCCCTGACTTGTCCTGCTTTGGTCCCCCTCATCTGTTTTTCTGACATTCCTTTGCTCCATGTGTGCTGGCTTTGTCCATCTTGCTCCAAGTCTGAAGTTCCTCCAGCAGTGCCCTTGTCCTTGGCCCACCAGTTTCTAACTCTTCCTGTGGCCCTGCAGGGTGATGGCCAGCATGTGACAAAGGCAGGTGACAACATTTGGCCAACTGCAGCTCCCTGTCACTATCTTCCCCATATCTCTACCCCTTCCAAATCTCTCCTCTAGGATAGTCTGGAACCCCTAGAGGACAAAAGAGGGTAGAGGTGGGTACTCTCTATTGGCCCTGGTGGAGGAGGAAGTCTCAGCAGTAATAGGTGAGGTTTGGGCTCTAAGTGTTCACCTATTGATTTAGCATTATGGGGCTGGCAAGACCAGCTGGAGAGAGTCCCTCATCTTGGAGCAGCTTCTCCTTGCAGACAAGATAGGCCCTGGATTCAAAGATTTATTCATTGAATGGGAAGTATTATAAGGTCAGGTGTTAATAAAAAGTAGTGCCTAAAGTTGTTAGAGGCCCTTTGCAGCTCCAAAGCCTGAATCTGAAGTTGTCACAGATAGATGCAGCATTGGCATCTTGCCCTAGCTGGCCTCCCACTAGACAGATTTTGGCATTGGGGAGGGAGGGAAAGGCCCAGGTTCCCCCCTTTCCTTACACTCCCCCTTTACCCATTAGGCTCTTCCCCAGGTCAGTAAGACCCCGATCATCTGAATCCAATTTTGGGAGGGAGTTGGGTAGGATAATACAGGATGGTTTCTGTGAGGTGGGGAGCCCCAGGTAGATTGGGATGAAGGAGAGTTTTAGAAAGGAATGGGACGAGGGAGTTAAGTTATCAGATGCAATGGGCAGGGGTTAACAAGCTCTGTGAATAAGAGGAGACTAAAAGAGTGAGATGGGGTTCTCCCAAGCATGCTCCTCCCACCTGGGGCTGCTTCAGCTGCCCCCTTCCCTGAGACAGCAGATGCTATTAGCCCTCAAGGTGTTGATCATTTCTGGAAACCAAGCATTGCAGAGTCACCATGTAATTTGGGGACTGATCTTTCTCAGGGAACCTCTCCCAATTCTGTTGAGTAGGGGGTCTCCCCAAACTCAAGCTGAGTTTTCCCATGGACTGTTGCTGCCACCTAGTGTCTAATCTGTACTCCGCTTCTGCAGCCATAAACTAGAGGGCTGTTGTGAGCTCTGGAAGAAGACTTGAGGGAGAGGACACAAGTTTTGCAAGAGCCTGCATCACTCCAACTGCTTTTGTTTAAGTATAAGCAGAAGGTGGTATAGCTAGACCTTAGGAAAATATAGGTAAGAATGAAGTTGTGGGGAGGCTAAGATTGTAGAGGCCACATGGAACATATATCAGACAGACCAGGTCCTGATCTGGTGTTTACTTAATGTGTGCCCTTAAACTGTCTGAATTGCAGTTTCCCTGTGCGTAAAACAGAGGCAGAGCTGCTGAGAAGCCTAACTGGCTTCTCAGGAAGGAATAGGAATGCACTTTAAAATGCACACGGATAGGAATGCACTTTAAAAACCACCAGGGGCAAGGGCTCATGAAGCATCACAATAATGACAGTAACAGAGAGGCAGCTGGGCACCCCTGGCTCAGTGAGTAGAGCACCCGCCACACACATCGAAGCTGGAGAGTTCAAGCCTGGCCCAGGCCTGCTACACGACAATGACAACTGCAACCAAAAAATAGCTGGGCGTTGTGGTGGGCGCCTGTAGTACAGCTACTCAGGAGGCTGAGGCAAGAGAATTGCTTAAACTGAAGAGTTTGAGGTTGCTATGAGCTGTGATGCCACGGCATTCTACCAAGGGTGACATAATGAGACTCTGTCTCAAAAAAAAAAAAAAAAAACAGAGAGGCACCTGGGGCCCACAAATAAAGTAAATTTGGAGTAGGGACAGGCCACCCTCCCTGAATGCCAAAGTTCTAGGGCTGGCCCCACTCTTGGAGCTGCCTCTAGGAGGTGTAGATAGCTAGAGAATGGTTTAGCCCAGTCCATGGAAGGGGAGATTGAGGGCTAGAAATGTTGCAGGCCTATCCCAAGCCACTAAACTGCAGAGCTAGGAACAAGAGGCCTATTGGAATGGAGCCACAATGGCCCTGGTTTTCCCCTTCTCTGGATGAGAACAACTTAGAGCTGAGGCTCAAGAAACCTTGGAAGCAGGAAGCCCCCTCCTTATAGTACAGTAAGGACTAAGGCCCCCAAACCTCCATTAGCCCTCCTCCTGGGCTGGCCCCTCTCCCCTCCCCAGTACAAGTCCTCCCACATTCCTCCAGGCAACAGGAAACCCCAGCTGCAGCCCAGACTTCAAACATCTCCTCCCTCTGGGGCAGGGGGTGTGGGAGGAGAGGCCAGGGGCCAGAGGGCAAAGGTTAGCTTTGTTCCTGCCAGAGGTGGTGAGGGACCTGGGAAGACAGTGGGGGGCAGTGTAGGGTCCTTGACAGCCACTCTGCATGTGTGTGAATTCCTATGTCCATCAGGGTGTGTATGGTTCTCACTGTCCACCTGTGTCTCAGGTCCTCAGTTTAGTTTCTACTGGGGGACCTGATCTATGTGTCTGAGTTTGTATGTACATATTGTGTATGTTTTTCTGTCAGTACTCAGCCTGGGGTCCCACTGACACGTCTGTCTGTAGATGTCATCACTTGTATTGATAAATCTGGTTAACAGGCCTGGTCAAAGCTATGTGTCCTATGAGTGTGACCTAGTGTAGTTCTTTGTGTCCAAGAGAGGTTTCCTCTCCTGACTCTCCCTCTCCCATCCTTCTTCCCAGAGGGGTCCTTCAGAGAAGTGAATCTGAGCTTGTTACTCCCCTGTTCAAACCCTTCAGTGGCCTCCCATTGCCCAAAGCTTAGAACGCACAGCAGAGAAGACCCATGGATACCTCACGGTCTTCATCTTTAGTCATTCTGGTAATACCTACCTACTTGTAACTCTCTCCCATTTCCTGCCTCTGGGTTCACTTAATTCTGTCCAGTCTGGAACATTTCTTTCTTGTTACCAAGCAAACTCTTAATCTTTTTCGTCTCTGGTGAAGCAACACCTCCTCTGAGAAGCCTTCCAGACTTGCCCCTGCCTGGTTTAGTTAGGACCCTCCCCTGTTCTCCAATACCTTTTCTTTTTTTTTTTTTATTAAATCATAACTTTGTACATTGATGCATTTATGGGGTTCAGGGTACTGCTTCAATATACAGTGTGAAATGCTTACATCCAACATACCTTTTATTGTCATTTAAACTGTGAGCTCTGGGCAGCGGCTGTGGCTCAGTGAATAGGGTGCTGGCCCCACATATGAGGGTGGTGGGTTTCAACCCAGCCCTGGCCAAACTGCAATTAAAAAAGGCATTGTGGTGGGCACCTGTAGTTCCAGCTACTTGGGAGGCTGAGGCAAGAGAATCACTTAAGCCCAAGAGCTGGAGGTTGCTGTGAGCTGTGACGTCACAGCACTCTACTGAGGCCGACAAAGTGAGACTCTGTCTCTAAATAAATAAATAAACAAACCGTGAGCTTTTCAGGTCGGGCTCAGTGGCTCACACATGTAATCCTAGCACTCTGAGAGGACGAGGTAGGTATATCACCTCAGCTCACAAGTTTGAGACCACCTGGAGCCAGAGTGAGACCTCATTTCTAAAATAGCCGGGTGATGAGTGGCACCTGTGGCTCAGTGGGTAGGGCTCCAGCCCCACATACCGAGGGTGACAGGTTCGAACCCGGCCCTGGCCAGCTAAAAAACAGCAGTGGCAACTGCAACAAAAATAGCCAGTGGGCATTGTGGCAGCTGCCTGTAGTCGCAGCAACTTGTGAGGCTGAAGCCAGAGAATCTCCCTAGCCCAAGAGCTGGAGGTTGCTGTGAGCTATGACGCCAGGGTGACAAAGTCAGACTCTGTCTCAAAAATAAAATAAAATAGCTGGGCATTGTGGCAGGCACCTGTAATCCCAGTTACTTGGGAGGGCTGAAGCAAGAGAGTCACTTAAGCTCAAGAGTTTAAGGTTGCTGTGAGCTGTGACTCCATGGCACTCTACCAAGGGCGACAAAAGTAAGACTCTGACAATAAATAAATAAATAAACAAAACCTGTGAGCTCTTTGAGAGCAGAAACAATGCTGCATCTGGAAATTTCAGAAGGGGCCTGGTTCTCCCAGGCCTACGGAAAAGTTTCCTTCAGTTTTGAGTGTACTTCCCAGGATGGCCACTAGAGAGAGCATGGACATCACTACAAAACAATCCGTGTGTGTGTGTGTGTGTGTGTGTGTGTGTGTGTGTGTGTATGTGTATAAGTCACAGGTGAAGGGTACGGGGGAGGCGTCTATACTGCACCTGAGAGACAATTAACTACTGGAGTGAGGATAGGATCCACCCAGCTCAATCCTAGAGCAGTGGGTTCCAGGACAGACTCCACTGATGGGTCCTAAGCTCCCAATTTTTCCCTACAACTGAAGGCCTACCCCTTGCCTTTTTCTTCTCCTACTGCTTGCCTCTAACCTCCCTCTAACCTTCTTCTTCCATGCCTCATCTGCACCCTCAACCTTCCCATGCATAATTATTTGTACTTGCCTGAATGGGCCTTGCTGTACATACCTCTGGGCCTTTGTGCTTGCTGTTTTCCCAGCTACAGATGACCTCAGCCTCTGGCCACTTCATCAGGCTGACTTTTCTTTCACATACTTCAAGAAATCCCCCAGACTTGACTCCCAGACTGACCTTGCCCCTAAGTGTTGTGATTGTTCACTGTTCTGCCTCCTGGACAGGACCAGCCTATAGGAGACACCAGTAGATGTGTGCAAAATTAATGAATGACTTAGTTCTCTTGTGTGTGCAACCCTCAGCATGTGTGGGACTACTCCAGACCCCTATGTGCACCATGCCCTCCCTGTGCCTGACTGTGGGTCAATGTAATATTTTTGCATACTGTTCTAGCAAATAAAGAAATGTGACACAATGGAATATATGAGACTTCAAGTTCAAGTCCTGGGTCTACCATCTGGTATATGACCTTGTGCACGTGTAGCCTCTCAGAGTCTTTGTTTCCTCTTTTGTAAAATGGGGATAATCACACTTCTGCACTGCCTTGTGGTGAGAATCAAATTAGGCCATGCGTGTGAAACACCCAGCATTAGTCAATTAGGAGTCCTCCTCCCCCACCTTGAACTTGGAAATAAAATTGCCCTCTGAGTCTTAAGCCAGTAAAATCCACGCATCACAGAGAAGAGCCAGGTGGGGGAGTGAATGAGGCGAGAGATGGTTTTGTAAACGACTGAAGAGTTTTGTGAACGGTGCAAACCGCAATCAAGGTGACCCGCCTGTAATCTCAGGGAGGCAGGGCGAGGATGTGATTGAAATTGAGAAAGCAAAAGCCTAATCAATTGCATTGTGCTCTATCTGAAGGGAACAGAAGGCTGCACAGAAAAGGGGGTGCAAGGGAAAATTCATTTAGCTGCTGCAGACAGAGAGACCAGGAACCACTAGGCCCAGGGATTCCAGGCTCAGGAGGCTCTGGCCTCTGCTGATGCCTTATACATCAGACTCTGCTGAGGAATAGTGAGGGGCCTAGTAAACTCCAGATGGTTCACTGCCCCACTGGACCTTTACTGAAACCAAATGAGTGTCCAGGCACTAGGAAGAGCCCTATCCAACAGACAAGAATATTCTGGTCCCAGGAAAAGACTACAGAGACTAACGGCATTGATTTTGGAGTCAGAAGACTTGGTGTAAACCCCTGCTCTGCCACTTCTATTCTGCAAACCTTGAAAACACCAATTTACTTCACTGTGCCTTAGCTTCATTATTAGCAAAAATGAAGGTACAATAGGCTTCTCAGCATAGAGTTCTGTGAGGATTAAATGACAGCATGCACTTAGCAGGATGCCTGGCACAGAATAAACAATTTGTAAATGGTAGAGACAAAGAGAGCTAATGGGTATTGAGCATTTTATTGCTATTTCACAGATGAGTTCATTGAGGCTTGGAGAGATTAATAACTTGCACAACATCACACAGATTCACACCAGGCAGGACAGCTCCAGAGCTGTGCTCTTATCTTCTTTCTTCATGATAGGTAGAAGCGCTGGCTTCTGCCTTATACATCAGACTCTTGTGAGTCTGGTCTGTCAGAAATTCTGGCCCTCAGGAAGATTTAGTCCCTGAGAGCATGCAGAGGTAAGGCTCCTACCCCTATGACAACCTTTCTAAGCGGCCACATGGTCTCTTTCCATATTATTTCTCGCATTTATCAACCCCCAGTACAGGGCTAGGTGCAGGGAACTCTCAATCTGCATTGACTCTTTATCCCCCTTACTTACCTTCAGGCCACTCAATATGGGGGGGTCTCGTCAGGGAATTTTTCTACTAATAACTAGGGGAGGGAGAATCTCTCTCCCTTTTACACACACACAAACACACACACACACACACACACACACACACACGATACACTCTCCCCCCAAAGCCTGGAGGCATTGAAGTCCAAGAAAGACCAAGAGCCTCGGTGTGAGACCTGTGTTCAAATCCTAGCTGTCACATACAGCTATGAGCTTGGTACATCATGTTCATGTAACCCTTGAGCCTCAGTTTTCTCATCTACAGATGGGGCTAATCATAGAACCAGGCTCAGGACTGGATTAAATGAAAAGATGGATGTAAACACATCTGACATTCAGCAGACACTTAACAAATAAATTATTATTACTATTTTTCTCCCCTGTTCTCCAGGGCAGGGACAGGTTTTATTTGCGTTTGTGCCCCAGGGTCCTGCTTACCAAGGGGTCAATGTTTCACAGAGTCAATACTTAGTAATTGTTGGCCATTTGCAGTAATGATCCCCAGCTACTTTCCCTGTCCATTCCCTTACTAAATTAGAGGGTTAACAGACAGTTCCTGGTGGGAGAGGTAGGAATCCTGATTCCCTGCTCCTCTTGCTTCTACACGGAGGCATATCAGCTGCCAGAGTTTTTCGAAGGGGGAGTGGATGCAGGACAATTTGTCATTGCACAGCAGTGAAGCTTGTTTAGCACCACTGATCCTTTCCCACTAAATGCTAGTAGGAGCCTCCAGTCTTTGTGACAAACAAAACTGCCTCCAAACCTCTTCAAAAGCTCCCTTGGGGACAGAACTCCCCTAGTAAGATCCAAGGGGTTGAACTAACCTTCAGGCCTCGCCTTTCTCCTCCCCTCTCTCTGTACATTTTTAGGGAATCTGACAGCTACAGGGGATTCACTGTGGCCTTCATGTCTGTCCCTGTGGAATGGGGACCTAAGGTTGTTCTATTGTTTGCAATGAATGGTAAATCAGGCTAAAATCAGGTAAAGAATTAGCAAAACCATTATGCACAGATTGAAGGCTTCATAGGTAATGGAGGTACATTTTGATCTATCTCCAACTGCCTGTCTTCTGTATCTTCCTTCCACTTCATCCTAAATTCACATGGAGATGAGCAGTGAGACTTCTGAGTGACTTAAAACTCCACACCTTGAATATTGGGTGCTTGGTAGATATCAGGGCACTGCTTGGTAGATATCAGGGCATGCTCTTATCTTCCCCTGCTGCTCTTAATAGCCACACCTGTCCCCTCCACCTCCCACTGACCATCAAAAGGAAGGTTCAGGGGAATTTAATGGCTCAAGAAGTCATATTTTCATTTTCCTTATTTACAAAACCAATGAACACACACACATACTATTCAGAAGGGTAGTGAGCCCTCAGCAACCCACAAACCTGTGCCTGGGCCCCAGTCTTGGGCCACAGCATCCACTCAGCAGGAAAGGGCTCCCACAAAGACATTCTGTCTTTGTAACTTACAAACACAAAAGATTGAGAGTAGGAGGTAAATTCTTGGCACCTGGGGGTGGTGCCTGTGGTTTAAAGGAGTAGGGCGCAACCCCATATACCGAAGGTGGCGGGTTCAAACCCAACCCCAGCCAAAAAATTGAAAATAAAAAAAAATTCTTGGCACCTGGACCAGAGTAGGATGACAGAAGGGTAAGGAGATAAGTGAGGGGATGGAGGGGAGAGACGTACAGTTTTATAAATAACTAGACAAGAACTGAGCATTTGAGGGGGGTGAGGAGAGAGAGACTCGAGGCATGTAGGGGCCCAAGTGGGAAGGGAGAGCTTGTGCTTGTGGCCAGAGTGGGTGAGGGATGAGCTCTGAGCCTCCATTTGTCCCACCTATAAAATGAGTGGGCTGCACTAGGTGGTGTCAAAGCATGCCACCTCCTGTGACACACTAAGACTCTATAGGGTTCTGGGTGGCACCTGTGGCTCAAGGAGTAGGGTGCCAGCCCCATATACAAGAGGTGGAGGGTTCAAACCCAGTCCCGGCCAAAAACTGCAAAAAAAAAAAAAAAAAAAAAAAAAGACTCTATAGGGTTCTAAGCCTGGGGTCTTCGGGACAAGAGCCCTGGGGATGGGCAAGGGCTGGTAGGCACCACCAGAGAGGTGGTTGATGTCTGAGCAGGCTATGTATGGTCCCCGGGCTGGTACTGTGGTTCTGAGGAAGTGAAGTAATCCTCCAGGAAGGACTGCAGGTACTCGAACGTAGGCCTCTCTTCTGGGTCCAGACGCCAGGTCTGCTCCATGGCCTCATACAGGGACACTGGGCAGCCGGGGGGGCATGGCATGTGATAGCCATGCTCCACCTTTTCCAGCACTTCCCGGTTATTCATGCCTGAAAGGTGAGGCTCCCTCAGTCAGGAGGCCTGGCACCTCCCAAAGGGACAGCCAGGAGGAAGTTTCCCCCTTGGCCACTTTCCCAGGCATCTACCCACTCCCATTCCCAGCAAACCTGGGTAGGGGACTCGGCCCTTGCTGATGAGTTCAGTGAGCAAGATCCCAAAAGACCACACATCTGACTTGACGGTGAATCTGCCAAAGATGGCAGCCTCTGGGGCTGTCCACTTGATGGGGAACTTGGCCCCTGGAAAAGTTTGGAGAGAAGGGAAGGTTAGTGAGGAGGTCTCTGGGAACAACTGGGTGAAGACCACAGGGACTTTAAGAATGGGGATCTTGGCTCGGCACCTGTGGCTCAACCGGCTAAGGCACCAGCCACGTACACCTAAGGTGGTGGGTTTGAATCCCCAGCCCGGGGCCCGCCAAACAACAATGACGGCTGCAACCAAAAAATAGCCGGGCGTTGTGGCGGGCGCCTGTGGTCCCAGCTACTTGGGAGGCAGAGGCAGGAGACTCGCTTGAGCCCAGGAGTTGGAGGTTGCTGTGAGCTGTAATG
>CAUYTI010139684.1:0-19343 GCA_963575145.1 Galago senegalensis | reverse complement strand
TTTTTTATTAAATGATAGCTGTGTACATTAATGCAATCATGGGGTACAATGTGGTGTTTGCATATACAATTTGAAATATTTTCATCAAACTGGTTAACATAGCCTTTATGTCATTTTCTTAGTTATTGTGTTAAGACGTTTATATTCTACTCTTAGAAAGATTCACTTGTACCCTTGTAAGATAAACCATAGAGGTGATCCCTCCAATCACCCTCCTTCTGCTGTGAGCTGTGATGCTGCAGCACTCTACCCAAGCTGACTCTGTCTCAAAAAAAAAAAAATTTTTTTTACAAATTTGCTTAAACATTTCATTTCCTTTCCTATACATGCTTCTGAAAGATATGTTTTTCTACTATGAATATTAGTAAAACAGTTTAGACATATTTTGGTCCAATGAGTATTGTTATTATAGATTTCACCTATAGAAGATAGTGAGCATGAAAATATTGATATACACACGTACATGTACATACACACATATACGTAGATAGTATTTATTCAAAGAATGTGCATAGGTGTTTAATATGGGAAATAAACTTCAGTAACAGACTAAATTTTTAATGTGAAGCACTGATCGAAAAAGACCTAAAACAAAGGGAAACCTAAGAAAATTATTAAAGATATTCTTCCTCAAAATGTTCCAAGACTTAAGAGTTTTGCAGGTGAATTCTTTTAAACTCTTTTCTAAAATATTAAAAGATGGGGGGTAACATGTTTTGTGTACATACTTTGTTTTTGTACAGATTAAGTCAAAGTTACCCCACTTCTGGGTACATACCCAAAGGAAAAATGTCATTTTATAAAAAGGACACCTGCACTCAAGTGTTTGTAGCAGCACAATTCACAATTGCAAAAACCCAAGTGTCCACCAAAACACGAATGCATTAATAAAATGTGGAACACATATACCATGGAATTCTTTTAAACTGTTAAAGAACAGATGATTAATATAATGTATAAACAGCTCTTCATAAGAACATAAAACAAACAAACAACAAAAAAAAACCCCACAGTATAGAAAGCTGCCTACAAAAAGTTCCACATACTATGAATTTAGGCACCTATTACAACTCCAGAATGCAATGATAACTAATAATAAGAAAAGTCTTAATATGATAAATATACCAAATTAATAAATTAAAAACATAAAAATAAGCATTATCATAGATGCTAAAATGTCATTTGACAATGTTTAACATCCATTATTCATTTGTGGAAACTAAAAGTAGACCTTCCATTTGATCCAGGAATCCCACTAGTAGGTATTTTCCCAAAGGAAAAAAAAAAGACATTTATCATAAAGACACTTGCCTGTGAATGTTTATAGTAGCACAATTCACAATTGCAAAGACGTGGAAACAAATCAAATGCCCATCAATACATAAACAGATTAATAAAATGTGGAATATGTATACCATGGAGTGCTACTCAACAGTAAAAAAAAAATGATGATCTGGGCAGCGCCTGTGGCTCAAGGAGTAGGGCACTGGCCCCATATACTGGAGGTGATGGGTTCAAACCTGGCCCCAGCCAAAAACAAAACAAACAATAACAAAAAAGTGATGATCTAGTATGTTTTCATAATAACCTGGAAGGGACTGAAGACCATTGTTCTAAGTGAAGTATTACAAGAATGGAAAAACAACCACTCCATTAATTGATCAACACTTATTTTCACATATAGAAGTGAAACTCAGTGGAATCAAGTAGATGGGAGGGGCGAGGAGGGGTAGGGTAAATTCACACCTCATTAGTGCAATGCACATATTCTGGCTGAAGGGCACAATTATAACTTTGACTTAAAGTGTATAAATGCAAATTATGTAACCAAAAGGTGTTACCCCTTTAATACTCTGAAATAAAAATAAATTAATTTTTAAAAGGTAGTGGGGCATAGTTCTCTACCTCAAGTGATGTTGTTCATGAATTCACCAATAAAAATCATAGAGCAGAAAAAAAACTAGAAAACAGGATATGTGTATATATATGTATATACACACACACACACACATATATGGGAAAATCAGATATACACAGACACAAAGACAGACAAACACACACATAGACACACGTTTCAAGTCAAAAGCAGTATCACACTGAATGATGAGATGTTAGAACTATTCTAACAAGGCAGGAACAAATCAAGATCTTTTATTCCCATTATTGTTGTAAAATCTCTCTTAAAAGAGAATTGAAGCTCTCATATATAAGGTATTGTAGTAAACTGAATAAGGGGCCCCCCAAATGTTCATGTTCTAATCTTGAGAAACTATAAAGATTTTTATATTGTATGGAAAAAACAAATTTGCAGTTGTGATTAAAGCTGCAGAATTTACATAGGAAGATGATCTTGGTTTATGTAGGTGAGGCCAATCTAATCATGCAACTCCTTAAAACCTCAGAACAACAGATGAGAAATTCCAGGTATGAGAATAATTTGGCATACTATTATTGACTCCAAGGTGGAAAGTTTACATACAAAGACCTGATGGAGGACCAACGAGCTAAAAATGGCCAAAAGATGACACCCAGCAAGGAAATGGAACCATGACTCCTGTATGCAGGAACTGATTCTTTCAACAAACTGGGAGAGCTGGGTGAGCTGGGGAATCCTTCCCAGAGTGCCTTGGTAAGAGCTCAGCAAGACAATACCACAATTTTATCTTTGTGAAATTCCATGCAGAGAAACCAACCTGTATGAGCCAACCCAGACTTCTGACTCACAGAACTGTGAGATAATAATTTTGTGTTGTTTTAAGCTGCTAAGTTCGTGTGATTTGTTATGGTAGCATTACAGAGTGATTTGTGTCCCCACAAAATCTGTATGTTGAAGCCATAACTCCCCAAAGTGACTGTTTGGGAGACAGGGCCTTTAAGGAGGGTAGATGAAGTCATAAAATTGGGACATTAATCTGGTAAGGTTCCTCTTATGAGAAGAGGAAGAGACACCACAGGTCTCGCTCTCCTCGTGCACATACCCAAAAAATGCCAAGTGAGAAAACAGCAAGAAGGCAGCCATCTGCAACGCAAGAAGAGTCCTCTCTACATTCAGCTGTTGCTGCTACCTTAATCTTGTACTTCCAATCTTCACAAATGCAAGAAAACAAACTTCTGGTGTTTAAGGCCCCCAGTCTGTGACATTTTGTTACGGTAGCCCTAGCAAACAGACACAGTAGTGATAGAATAATAGAGCTATCAACAGAAGAATGGTTCTTGCTGCGTAAGAGCTCTGAGTTTGTTTGTTTACACCTAGTTGACAGCATACTTTTGCAATTTGGGAAGTTCATCTATACGATTGAATTTATCAGTCTTTTATTTCATGGTTTCTGGATTTTATATCTTGCTTAGAAAGGCTTTAAGTCTCTCCACTCCCTATCAATTGTTCCCTCACTCAGTTTAGCAGATTGTGGAATGTTGGGGTGCTGAATGAATGTTCTTCCGCTTCACCACCTTTCTGTACTTATCAAAGTTCTCTACTATGAACTTGCTACTTCTTGTTAACCAGTCCCCCTGAACACAGAGAACAGCCCTTCGTATCCGGTATGCAAAAGATAAATTTATATTGACTAAAGATAGTTTTGAGGAGATACTATCTAATTAAGACTGCTCTGTCTTAATTTCTGTTGTTTCCTTGTGGGTTGTTTTCTCTCTTTACTGACACTGCAGATCAGAAAAAGAAACTCCACATTCACTACACCAAGGTTATGAAACCTTACTGAATCATGGTGGCAAGTTCTCAAACTTAATTGTCAGACCACTGTACAATAACAGTTCTGAAGGTCACTCTAGAAAAAGAGTTCCAAAATTATGGGCATTAGTGGATATCTTCCAAAGGGAAGTACTTTAAAGGTCACTGTATGACATTCAGTGATGAGGTATGTAGCACTTTTTCTAGGATGAATTTGCAGAGTTAATTGTCAAACCTTATATGCTCAATATATGTTAGAACTTCTGTCTTCACCTCAGAAAAATATTTTTGCTTAAATCACTTCCTAAGTGCAATAAGTAAATAATGATGATTATGCATATTTCTACAGCCTTCATCCATCTTTGACATTGCCATGTTTCTTTTTTTTTTTTTGAGACGGAGCCTCAAGCTGTCACTGTGGGTAGAGTGCCATGGCATCACGCTCACAGCAACCTCCAACTCCTGGGCTCAAGCGAGTCTCCTGCCTCAGCCTCCCAAGTAGCTGGGACTACAGGTGCCCGCCACAACGCCTGGCCATATTTTGGTTGCAGCCATCATTGCTGTTTGGCGGCCTGGGCTGGGGATTCGAACCCGCCACCTTAGGTGTATGTGGCTGGCACCTTAGCCGCTTGAGCTACAGGCGCTAAGCCAAAATAAGTTATATTTACTGAGTTCCTGCTATATGTTACTTTGATCCAAATATTTGTGTTCCCTCCAAAAAATTTGTATGTTGAAACCTAATCACTGATGGTGTTAAGAGGTGGGAGGTGATTAGGTCCAAGCCCTCATGAATGGGAGCTTATAAAAGTGGCCCCAGAGAGCTACATTCCCCTTCTACCACATTAAGGCACAGCTAGAAGGTGCCACCCAGGAACTAGAAAGTTGTCCCTTACCAGACACTGAATCTGCTGGCACTTTGATCTTGGATTCCAGCTCTAGAACTATGAGAAATAAATTTCTTTTTTATAAATCACCTAGTTTGTTGTACTTCATTATAGCAGCCTGAATGGGCTGAGATAATGCTCAATTTACTTAACATTGGTTTTCTTATCCAGAAAAAGGTAATAATAATAAGAGTATAGTAGCTAGTACTTACTGAAAGGTCAAAGACCAAACATAAAAGATGATTTCAAGACACAAGATAAAAGGAAAACAGGATCCAGGCTCTGTGTGGGCAACCTTGGCCCTTATTCCATCCTGGTGAGGGTGAGCTGAGTTCGAGAAGGAAGTCAGCACATGGGTCAAGATGGATGGGGATTTTAAAGGTTAGGAACGTGGGGGGTCAGGACATTCTCTTTCCTGTGTTGGACATCTGTTGGGGGGGGTAGGGGTTGGCCCATTTACCTTTCCCAAGTGAGACATCTAATGGGGTAGGGCAGGGGGTTGACGCATTCACTTTTCTTAGGTGGGACATCCAGTAGGGGGGTTGATTCTTTTAGGCAGGTCCACCCTATTTGAGTGGGATATGATCTATCACTTACAGGTATACCTAAAAGAATTGCAAGTTTACTTCTCGGCTACTATAGTAAAGTGAATATTACAATAAAACAGGTCGGCTCAGCTCCTGTGGCTCAAGTGGCTAAGGTGCCAGCCACATACACCTAAGGTTGCAGGTTCAAATCCAGCCTGGAACTGCCAAACAACAATGACGGCTGCAACCAAAAAATAGCCGGGCGTTGTGGCAGGCACCTGTAGTCCCAGCTACTTGGGAGGCTGAGGCAGGAGACTCGCTTGAGCCCAGGAGTTGGAGATTGCTGTGAGCTGTGAAGCCATGGCACTCTACCCAGGGGGATAGCTTGAGGCTCTGTCTCAAAAAACAAAATAAAACAAAACAAAATAAAACAAGTCATAAGGCTCGGTGCCTGTAGCTCAAGAGGCTAAGTTGCCAACCACATACACCAGAGCTGGCGGGTTTGAATCCAGCCCGGGCCTGCCAAACAATGACAGCTGAGACCAAAAAATAGCCAGGCATTGTGGCAAGTGCCTATAGTTCCAGCTACTTGGGGGGCTGAGGCAGGAGAATTGCTTAAGCCCAGGGGTTGGAGGTTGCTGTGAGCTGTGTGACACCATGGCACTCTACCAAGGGCAATAAAAGTGAGACTCTGTCTCTACCAAAAAAAAAAAAAGAAATCTGTTGTTTAGTGTAGTCACCTTCATTAATGATTTTATTTTATTTTGTTTTATTTTATTTTATTAAATCATAAAGAGGTAGATCATGTATACATTAATGCATTATGGGGTACAATGTGCTGATTTCATATACAATTTGGAATACTTGCATTGTACTGGTCAATATATGCCTCACCTCATATACTTCATTATTGTGTTAGGACATTTATACTCTATACTTAATAGATCCAACACGTACCCTTGCAATATGCACCATAGTATTTTATTTTATTTTATTTTTTGCAGTTTTTGGCCGGGGCTGGGCTTGAACCTACCACCCCTGGCATATGGGGTCAGCGCCCTACTCCTTTGAGTCACAGGAGCTGCCCTTATTTTATTTTGTTTTATTTTATTTTTTGCAGTTTGTGGCCAGGGCTGGGTTTGAACCTGCCACCTCCGGCATATAGGGCCAGCACCTTACTCCTTTGAGCCACAGGTGCTGCCCCCTTATTTAACTTATTTTTTATTTTTATTTGTTTTTGCAGTTTTTTGGCTGGGGCTGGATTTGAACCCGCCACCCTCGGCATATGGGGCCTGGTGTCCTACTCCTTAAGCCACAGGCGCCGCCCCCTTATTTTATTTTTTAAAGACGTAGTCTCGCATTGTCACCCTCCAAAGAGATGTTTATGTTGCTAACCTTAGACGCAGAGTTCATACTGCTCTAAATGGCTGCCAGTTAGAAATATATTTTTCCTTGTTAGCCTATTAGAAAGACTGTTCTTTCTCTAGCAGAGGATGGTTCAAAAAGTTTAAGGAACGAAGTCGCCTCCAAAACATAAAAGGGCAAGGTGAAGCAGCAAGTGCTGATGTACAAGCTGTTGTAGCTGGTTTGATCTTCTATCCAGACCACTAAAACTTGCTCCATATCAGGAATAAGGCTGTTTCATTTTCTTATCATTCTGTGTTCACTGGAGTAGCACTTTTAATTTCCTTCAATAACTTTTTCTTTACATTCATGAGTTGGCTAAGGGTTTTGCACAACAGACCCTATGTTTCAGTCTATTTAGGCTTTTATATGCCTTCCTCACTAAGTTTAATCATACTAGCAGGTAGGTACAGTGGCTTATGCCTGTAATCCTAGCACTCTGGGAGGCTGAGATAGGTGGATTGCTTGAGCTCAGGAATTTGAGACCAGCCTGAGCAAGAGCAAGACCCTATGTCTACTAAAAATAGAAAAACTAGCTGGGCATTGTTGCGGGCACCTATAGTTCCAGCTATCTGGGCGGCTGAGGCAAGAGGATCACTTGAGCCCAAGAGTTTTTTTTTTTTTTTTTTTTTGAGCAGAGCCTCAAGCTGTCCCCCTGGGTAGAGTGCTGTGGCATCATGCTCACAGCAACTTCCAACTCCTGGGCTCAAGCGAGTCTCCTGCCTCAGCCTCCCAAGTAGCTGGGACCACAGGCACCCGCCACAACGCCTGGCCATTTTTTTGGGTTGCAGCCGTCATTGTTGTTTGGCGGGCCTGGGCTGGGGATTCGAACCTGCCACCTTAGGTGTATGTGGCTGGTGCCTTAGCCACTTGAGCCACAGGCGCCGAGCCAGCCCACGAGTTTGAGGTTGCTGTGAGCTAGGGTTATGCCTCAGCACTGTAGCCTGGACAACAGAGTGAGACTCTTTCTGAAAAAAAAAAGAGGCTTGGCGCCTGTGGCTCAAGTGGCTAAGGCACCAGCCATATATACACCTAAGGTGGCAGGTTTGAATCCAGCCTGGACCCGCCAAACAACAATGACGGCTGCAACCAAAAAATAGCCGGGTGTTGTGGCAGGCAACTGTGGTCCCAGCTACTTGGGAGGCTGAGGCAGGAGACTCGCTTGAGCCCAGGAGTTGGAGGTTGCTATGAGCTGTGATGCCGTGGGCACTCTACCCAGGGGGACAGCTTGAGGCTCTGTCTCAAAACAAAAAAAAAAAGAAAAGCAATATGTGAAACTTCCTTTCATTTCAACATGTAATGTGGGAACAGTTCATGGTGTTCCAAAACAATTATAAGTAACATCAAAGATCACTGATCACATATCACCATAACACATGAAATGGTAACAGTTTGAAATATTACAAATTTGCCAAAATGTGACAGACACATAATGAACATGTACTGTTGGAAAATGGCACCAGTAAACTTGCTCAGTGCAAGGTTATCATAAATCTTCAATTTGTAAAAACAAGCAAGATCCATGGGGTGCAATAAAGCAAAGCTAGATAAAATAAGGTATGCCTGTATATACTGCCAAGTACCATTTTAAGGATGTAAGAATTTATTTTTCAGGCTCGGCGTCCGTAGCTCAGTGAGTAAGGGCACCAGCCACATACACCAAAGCTGGTAGGTTGCAGCCCAGCCTGGGCCTACTAAACAACAATGACAACTGCAACCAAAAAATAGCTGGGTGTTGTGGCAGGTGCCTGTAGTCCCAGCTGCTCAGGAGGCTGAGGCAAGAGAATTGCTTAAGCCCAAGAGTTTGAGGTTGCTGTGAGCTGTGATGCCACATCACCCTACCAAGGGCAACATAGTGAGACTCTAGCTCAAAAAAAAAAAAAAAAAGAATTTATTTTTTGTAAGAACTCTATGTGGTAGGCACCAATATTGTGCCTGTCTTACAGAGGGGAAATATACAGAAAACTTGCATAATTGTCCAAGGTCACATGGCTAGTACATAGGAGAGACATTAAATGGGGAATCAGACAGTCTGACTCCAGAGTTTGGGCATTTGATCCCTAAGCTACAATACTGTATTGCTACAATCCTGAAAGTTAAATGAGATAAAACTAAGGAGTGTCTGGCACACAGAGCCTGAAGTTCAGAATCCTTAATCCCAAATGCCACTGAGAGGCAGTATTGCCATTCCGTTTACTTCCCCTTGTGCTTTAGTAAGTGCAAAACTCCTTTTCTCCTCTGAGTTAAAAGTAAGGTGACCAGACGCCCTGCTTTTGGCAGGACAGTTCCGACTTTTAACAGTTTGTTCCATGTCCTGTGGCATTTTAAAAAAGTCCCAATTTTTGGAAAGAATGCATGACAAGCTAGGGAAGGGCAGTAGAATGGGAAAGGAATATATGGTTTTCAGCTGCTGAAAAGGTTAATGTAACTCCATTTGGGAATGAAGAGGTTAATGTAACTTCATCTGGAAATGAAAAGGCTAATGTAAACTCCCTACTCCCCTCCTGGGCAAGGTTGCCTAGGTGGATCAGTATCAGAAGGATACTGGCTCCCTCCCTCGCTTCTAGGCAAGGACAATTAGCTCAAAAGGAGCCAAACTGTCTGGAAAAAACACCCCCCCTCCCCCCCCCCGTCCCTAACCATAAACAGCTCAGCCAATAGCCCCCACCCCACCACCCCGCCAATGGTTCATTGGTAAACCGTGCTTTACCAATGTTAAAATCTAATCTGGTCACCTTACTTATAAGGCATGTTTACACCCTCTTTAGTCTATTTGGTATATCTATTAGTCCCGTCTCTCTCCTCACATTTTTTGCAGACTTGGACACCTACCTCTTGGACTTCTCAACAAGTTTAACTCCTATTGTTATTCTGGAAGTTTTTAGCATCTAAAAGAATGATTTGCTGGTGGCACTTATGGCTCAGTGGATAGGGTGCTGGCCCCATATACCGAGGGTGGTGGGTTCCAGCCCAGCCCCAGCCAAACTGCAATTACAAAAAAAAATAGCTGGGCATTGTTGCAGGCACCTGTGATCCTGGCTGCTTGGGAGGCTGAGGCAGGAGAGTTGCCTAAGCCCAGGAGTTGGAGGTTGCTGTGAGCTGTGATGCCACAGCACTCTACTGAGGGTGACAACATGAGACTCTATCGCTACAAAAAAAAAAAAGTAGAAAAAAAGAATGATTTATTTTGTAAAGGTATGATTAATTCTGTCATTCTTTAATTAACTCATTAATTTATTCTACAAATAGTTAATAAATGTATATGTTTGGCACCTAGTAGGCTGTGGGGGAAAATTAATGACATGATTTCTGCTACTGAGAAAGTTATAGTCTAGTAGGGGCAATAGACACAAAAAATGTAATGAATGAAGTGTTGTAGATGTGTATTTATTTATTTATTTATTTGAGACAGAGTTTCTGTCGCCCTGGGTAGAGTGCTGTGGCATCATAGCTCACAGCAACCTCAAACTCATGGCTCAAGTGATCCTCTGCTCAGGCTGGCCTTGAATGCAATCAATCCACCTGCCTCAGCCTCAAAGGAATGCTAGAATTACAGGCGTGAGCCACTGCACCTAGCCAAGCATCCCCCACTTTAAAAAGCTATATTTTTCTGTTTAAAGACAGAATGGGTGTCTTTGAGATGCTATCTGTTACCCTCCTCATTTGCCAGAAAATTAATGAACTTCTCTTTTCTCTTCCTCAAATCACATATCCTCGTTCTTTGTTCTTACTGATTCAGTGTTGGGGACAAGTACTGAACTTTTGGAAAGAAATTCACAACTGTGTACATACTAAAACCCACTGAATTGTATGCTTGAAAAAGGGGGTGAATTGGAGCCTTGTGAAGAGTAGACCCTGAGACCAACAATAGCTTATGTGCCCCCCCCCAAAAAATAAATAAATAAAAAAGAAAAGAAAAGAAAAAAGCTCATGTACCTCTGTATCCCTGTGTCCAGGATCCAGGTCCTGCTGTCGTGGGCACCAAGCCCAAGAGAAAGTTGAAGGGGACACTAAAGGAGATAAAGCCAATTGAAAGGATGAACCACAGAGAAGATCCACAAGGTTGTCTGATAAACCTTCGTCTCCAAAGCCAGGGTCCAAGCCGAAAGGAGCCCCTGCAAAGAGGGGAGAGAAAGTGCCCAAAGGGAAAAAGGGAAACGCTGATGCTCGGGAGGAGGGGAATAAGCCCGCTGAAAGTGGAGATACCAACATAGACCAGGCACAGAGAGCTTGGGGTGCTGGACACCCCAAGTGAAGTGTGTGTGTTTTTGATAACCATGTACTTCTTGTGATTGTACAATTTGAAATAATATTTTTATCAAGTTATATAAAAATGTTGAGTTTTGGTTTACCTTTTTATTTTTCAGTTTTTGGCGGGGGCTGGGCTTGAACCCGGCACCATTGGTATATGGGGCTGGCGCCCTATTCCCTGAGCCACAGGTGCTGCCCAAGTTTACCTTTTCTTTTCTTTTTATTAAATCATAGCTGTGTACATTAATGCAATCATCAGATACAATGTGCTGGTTTTATATACAATTTGAAGTATTTTCAACAAATTGGTTAAAATAGCCTTCACAGCATTTTCTTAGTTATTAAGTTAAGACATTTATATTCTACACTTAGTAAATTACACATGTACCCTTGTAAGATGCACCCTAGGTGTGGTCCCACCAATTACCCTCCCTCCACCCATCCTTCCCCTTCCCCTCCTCTCCCTCTCTCCTTTCCCCTTCTTCTTGGGCTATAATTTGGTTATAGCTTTCATATGAAAGCAATAAATTGATTTCATAGTTGGGCTGAGTACATTGGATACTTTTTCTTCCATTCTTGAGATACTTTGCTAAGAAGAAAATGTTCCAGCTCCATCCATGTAAACATGAAGGAGGCAAAGTCTCCATCTTTCTTTAAGGCTGCATAATATTCCATGGTGTACATATACCACAATTTATTGATCCATTTATGGGTTGATGGGCACTTGGGCTTCTTCCATGAGTTGGCAATTATGAATTGGGCTACAATAAACATTCTGGTACAAATATCCTTGTTATAATGTGATTTTTGGTCTTCTGTATATATACCTAGTAGAGGAATTGTAGGATCAAATGGCAGGTCTATTTTTTTTCCAAACAAAGTTATTCATTCCTTTTATTTATTTATTTATTTTACATATACATGTGTTTTTTGCCTTCACAAAATTAAAAAGGCTTAAAATTTAATAACAATAGCAATATTTAAGATAAGGACTAGAGGGCGGTGCTTGTGGCTTAAAGGAGTAGGGTGTTGACCCCATATGCTGGAGGTGGTGGGTTCAAGCCCAGCCCTAGCCAAAAACTGCAAAAAAAAAAAAAAAAAAGATAAGGACTAGAAACAAAAACCTCATAAAGAATGAACAAACATAAATACATTCAGAAAAGAAATCGGATGATTGCTGCATCAAAACATTAAGCAATAATAATAATAAAGAAAGTAACATTCACATCGTCAAATAAGAGTATGTCTATTATAGAAGGCTTTGACTCTGAGATTCAGTATGGAGTCTTCAATTAACTTCTTTTTTTTTTTTTTTTTTTTGAGACAGAGCCTCAAGTCATCCCCCTGGGTAGAGTGCCATGGCATCACAGCTTACAGCAACCTCCAACTCCTGGGCTCAAGCGAGTCTCCTGCCTCAGCCTCCCAAGTAGCTGGGACTACAGGCGCCTGCCACAATGCCCGGCCATTTTTTTGGTTGCAGCCATCATTGTTGTTTGACGGGCCGAGCTGGGGATTCGAACCCGCCACCTTAGGTGTATGTGGCTGGCACCTTAGCCACTTGAGCCACAGGTGCCTAGCCTGCATCCTGTTTTTAGTTGGCGTTTTTTTGTTGGCTGGTTAAAATGCCTCCTGAGGGCGGGGCTGGAATGCTATTTGCTCTCAAGGGGAGACGGCTGTGCTATCCCCTGTGAGAGGGGACTCCTGTTAGGTGAGCTCTGCTCAGAGACAAGCTGCGCGGTGGTGGAGAGGTTGCCCGTTAATGATTCAACCATATATATTCAATAAGTGTCTTTAAACAGAAATGCACATAGAGCAAAGTTACATGTTCATCTGTTGATCAAAATGTGACCAGAGGCTCAAAGGAACCCAACCTTGCAATGCCCATAGGAGCAGCTGTTCCATATTTGTTAATTCAGTGTTCACAGCAATTTTATAAGAACATAACTACCTCAGATAATGAGAATCGCTGTTTCAGAGAGGGAGAGCTGAAGCCAGGCAGTCTAGATCCAAGGCCCGCCTCCTCTTCCTACGTGGGTGACCTTACACCAGTTGTTAGCGGCCCTTAGCTTCCGTCTCCTCCAGGGAGGATGGAAATAGTCCCTGCTGTGTGTGCTATACTCGGATAAAGTATAAGCATGATGATGGGACAGAGTAAACAGGAAGGCGTGTGCCCCGGCACTCGTTTGTTTGTGATGCAGGTTCCTTGTCCACAAAAGAGCAATCTGGCCACTGCCTCCCTTCCAAGGTGGTGGTAGGGCCCACAGCATTTCTCAAAGGACTGTCCGCTTCCCTGCATCACGGCTTTATCCTTGCTCAAATACATTGCTGGTCCCTGCCCCAGACCTGCTGAGTCAAAATTCTGGGACTCAGGATTCTGAGGCAAACTCCTCAACTGATTTTGACATATTCAGAAGATTGAGTTATTAGGACTCTGCTCTCCCTCCCAAACCTTCTAGACGTGATGTGGCTCAGTTGTAGACTTTATCTAAAAGGTAAACTAAAAAGAAAGAGGGATTGAGCTTGTTTAATGATATGGAACACCCCCAAAGGGCAGGACCTAGTGGACAGAGCTGCCCATTCTGAGACCAAACCGTCACTCGGTGTTGGGAAGGGCTTTGCACCTGAGGCCTGGCCGGGGCCTGGGCGTTTAAGGTGCTGTCCAGTGGAGACACGCCTGTTTGGGGCAGACAGTAGCAGGTGGTGGGTTTTGCTTTGTGCCCAAGCATTTAGGTACATGTCTGAGGGTGTCAGTGCTAGTAGGGACAGTGTGTGGGAGGTGGCCAGGAGGGCTGGAGCAGACCCCCTGGCAGCCCTGTGCATCACCAAGAGTCCAGGCAGGACCCTGTTCTTAGCACTCCTCTGTGTCTGTCCAGTTCTGCCTTCTGGCATGTTCTGGAAAGCTACAGAGAAGTCCCCCCTTCTTTGTTTTGTTTTCCTTTTTAAGGGATGCTTTCCATTCAGACACTGTGATTGAAGACTTGCATCCGCTCTGCTGATGGACTATTTAAGTCATTTTCAAGATTAACCCAGCATGTCTATGGGAGGAGGTGGGGCAGCAGGTGCACTGTGGAGCTGGGTCCACTCTCTCTGCCCAGCCCTCCACGCACATCAGAGCTGCGTCGGGGGAGGACAGAGCTGTGAGCACTGGCACGGGTAGGGACAGGGATAGCAGCACAGGCAGGGAACTGAGCACAGGGCACCGCCACCAAGAGTTGAAGGGGCTCATTTGTAAGCATTTTAAAGGGTGAGCCCTTTCTCAGAGGGGACCCAGGGAAGAACCCCTATAAAGATCAAAAGTCCCCCGTGGAGCCTGCTTGCCCCGACACTGGGCCTCTGCGTCTCAGCTCACCCAGACTGCTCAGGGAGGAACTTGCTCCTGCATGTGGTGCCTGGGCAGCAAAGTACGTGGGAGGCCTTGGCCTGTCTTTCCCAAGAGCCCTGTGTGGCCTCTTATTTGAGGAAGGCTGGGAACTACGGGGAATGTCTCCAGGCTGCTCCCACACCCTGTACTGGGAGTGTTGATCCAGCCAAGGAAGTGTCCAGGTGCAGAGAAGGGCAGACACACAGGGACAGTGGCATTTCCAGAGAGCCACTGGAACGGGTCTCTGAACGGGTCCTGCCACATGAACTTTATGTGTCTGCTGGTTCTCTTAAACACCATTTCTAACAGTGAGGAGGTGCGATTATTGCCCTTACTTTACACCAGAGGAGACTGAGTCACAGAGCAGGTAAGGTCCTTGACTGAGGTCAGGTGGCCCAGGATTTGAACCACAGCAGTTTGGCTGCAGAGCTCATGCTGTCACCCTTGGACTCTGTGATCTCCCTAAACAAAAGGCAGTGGCAGGAAAGACAGCGCCCAGCGTGGAGCGGCGGTGCCCCCGATGGCAGGTGGAACTCACAGGGGAGAGTGGAGGGTGGCCTTGACAGGGAGTGGGGCATTGAATGTGCCACGGCATGGAGGAGATGGGTCAGCACGGAAGCCCCCTCACTCAGGGAATGGCTCTGCCAAGCCAGGCAGCAGCAGTGGTCCTGGTCTCCCAGCCACACAGCAGCCCTTGGCAAGGAACCCAGTGCCACCCTCCTGTCCCTGGAGAACCATTGGACTTCCTATTCTCCTGGGTCCCCTCTGGCAACCCTCCTACCCCTGTCCCCTGCAGGGCCCGAGGGGGCTCCCTCTGTCGGATGGCTCTGCCTCCTAACAAGCTCCTGTCACTCTGCACCCAGGGGGCCGTCAGCCCCTGCTTGCTGAAGCATCCCCCTGTCCCTGTCAGTCCCAAGGCCCCTACAGACAGAACTTGAGGGGCTTGACTTGAAAACATGGAGTTTCCAGCCCAGCTTAGAGGGTGAGGCACCGTGAGGAAAGAAAGCTGTCTCCCGGTGGCTCTGAGCTACAGAGTGTGGACGTGGTTCCTTGGGCACAGCTGTCCAGGGAGGACATAGCTGCTTCTCTGCACCTCTCTGCTATGGCGGAGGCCGTCCACCCAAGGGGAATGGGGACAGGAGCCAGAGGCACCTGATAGGAAGAGCTGGGATCAGAGCTGCGGGGCTCTGTCACCCCTGGAGGCCATGAGCTCCACCCTGCAGTCCAGCGCTGGCACATGGCAGACAGCAGTGCATGTGGGTGGGACCAGACGGAGAGAGTGAAGGGCGCTGCTGCCTCAGCACACCCCTTTTATGGCATAGGCCTCAGCTCATGGAAATGGCCACATCCTCAGTACAAGGATGTACAAACAGGAGCTTCTTCCCAGGTGGCCACATAGGCAGGGGAGGGCATGGAGCACAGTGCTCCCCTCACCCACTCAGGAAGGTTCCCCAGGGAGCTCACCCACTAGGCTAGAAGCTCCTGGAGGCCTGCACAGCTCTGAGAGGCCTCCTCTGGGCAGGGAAGCAGAGGAAGGAGAGCTGGCATGTCCGGAAGGCAGGAACCTGCAGGTGCAGCAGCTTTGTACTTGGCCCTGCTTGGGGAGATGGCTTTTCCTGAGTCCGACCTGGCCTTAGCAGCTAATGCAGAACTCCGTGGGGTTTTTGCTGGGAGGGAGTTGCATCTTTAAATTCTAAGTGACCCTTTCTATCTTTGTGTCCCTCAGGACCACACCTCGACGCCCAACCCCTGAACTCCACACACTCTGCCATGCACACTGAGGAGAACTGGACCCAAGGGTGACGGAAGCGGGGCACCTGCCCCTCTAGGCTGCGGCATGATCTCCGTAAGGGACGTCCTCCCGTCCCCCGTCCGCATGAGCGGCTGACTGTACACGCATGACCTACAGCCTTCCATCCCGCCTCTAGCAACAACACGGTCTCTCTGTCGGGAACCAGGACAGAAGCAGCACGAGGGGGGAGAAAGAGGGAGAGAAGACAGCGCTCCAGGGAGCGTGGGGATGCAGACAGAAGTGAATAACAAGGGCTTTTTTATGGCTGGGGATGGTTTTGGGGTTTGTTTTGTTTTTAAATCGTTTTAATTTTGACTTCGTACAGGGTACTGTTTTTTCAACCTCATCCTGTCAAAAATCCATGTAGGCTTCCTAGAAAGAAAAACAAAATGAAAACTAAGCATGAAATCAGTTCGGAGGTGTCCGCACCTTAATCTCCTGCCCGCATCCACCAGCCTCCCCCTCCCCACACGGTCATTCTGTCGGTGACAGTCCCTCCACCACCCGGTGGATGCTTTCCCCAGATCACCAGTATGACATTCAGGACACACACACACATGCAGCCCCCCTCCCCTCTGCTCGGTACACACAGATTTTACTGTGACACCCGAAGCTGTATAGTATCTTCATGTGGATAAACTAGAATTTTTTTTTTATGTTGTCTTTCTCTACCAATTTCAGTATTAATCATCTTCCAATGGAAAATCATTACCTTCAGAGTGCATTTGGGGTTCCTTGTATTAGGGACGTAGGAATGTGAGGCGAGGACCCCCAGACTTGCTTTAGGGCTAGAGGGAGCTGGTGCCAGGCCTAGAAAGGTCCTCTCTCAGGCGGTGCAGGCAGCAGCGTCCCAGGATTGCACCAGCATGTTCACTAGAGATGAGGTTTTCTATACCTTCAAGCACTATATCATAGTCGGTGTTCAAAGTGTAAACTGTACAGTAATCAGCCTTGTGTATATGAAAACAATAACTACTATGCAAACCAGTAGAACACTTTAGCAGTATGTACCAAGCACTGAGAGCTCGGCTCCTGAGGACCTCTCCAGGCTGCAGGAGCGGGAGCTCGCCTGTCTCAGTGAAAGAGGAAGGGAGCAGGGCCAGCGAGTGCACCTGCCAGCTCCTAGAAGTCAGGGCCGCCCCAAAGTCTCCCAGAGCGAACTTGGTGCTCTAAGTCCAGGCAGCCCATAGGCTGCGGGGCTTGGGCACAGGCACAAGGCTCCAGGCTGGAAGGCCTCCCTGCCTGTGCTGTGATCAAGCCCCCCTCCCTGTTGCTTGGAGAGGCAAGCAAGGGGACCGTCCTGACTGAGCGCCTGGTGGGAGCAGAGCTGAGGAGGACGCCTGCTGACCACCCAGGCTCTGGGTCCAGGCAGGAAGGAAACAGACAGCTGGCCGTCCTTCGCCTCGGTGCCATCAGGGAAGAGCCTTACAGTTCCACTAGAGCCTCCTTCAGGGAGGCCCAATCAGCACAATCGTCCCGCGGGGCGCCTCTGGGGCCAGGAGAGAGGCGGGCAGGCTCTTCCCGCTCCCAGAGCTGCCGGGGTGGATGGCTGCCACCTTCCGCCCTGCCGCTCTTCGGAGGTGTCCTCTGGACACATTCAAACCTTCCAAGTAGCACAGAAGCCCCCTCCCTGCCTGAGGCCAGACAGCCTGCCCTGCGGCCATCCCTGACCTGTGGGGGGCCGATGGGGCTGACTCTGCCTTCCCCCGGGGCACAGGCGACAGCAGGTCCTGACTTGGCCCTCCGTGGCCCCTCTGCCTCCTCATGTCCCCTGGAGCAGAGGGGCCACAGCCTTCCCCACCCCCAGAAGGGAGCAGAGGCGCCCCGCCCCGGGCACCCGGGGTGATGTCTGCCCTGCCCACTGGCTCTGGGGCACAGCAAGAGGGGCGCGTGTGGTGGCACCAACGCGGTGATGGCCCCCGGAAGACGGGCACAGGGCTAGCCTCCCCCGCTGCACCCCGCACCTCCGGCCCAGGGCAGCCCAACCCAGTAGCCCCTCTTAGCGCCGTGGCTCCAGGCTAAGCTTTGGCACCTCCGCCCCGCCTGGCATGGCTGCACGCCCGGCTGCTATTAGGAGCTGTTAGGGGAGGAGTGGGGGTCTCCACACGATGCCTAGAGAATGCTGCAGTCTGCACATTAGACGCTTTTTAGAAGTTTTGAAATTACCTTGATTTTTTAATTGTTATGAAAATGAACCTTTTCTTGACTCTCTCCCACATGCTCCGTTAATGGGAGAAAATCCCCCTCCCCACTCTGATGTATAGACCATTGTCCCTACACCAGCTGAACCAGTGTCAAAATTAATAAAGAAACTGACTCATGGCACAGGACTCCATCTCTCCTTTCCGCTGGTCTTTGGGAGCTTGTGGTGCTGAGGCAGGGGCAAAGCCTGGGTTGGGGTGTGGAGTCTGTGGGTGGGACGTGTCGGCAGAGCACCAGGGTGGGGGGCAAGCAATGCCCCGCTTCCTAGAGGCCTGGACACCCCTTAATTAGGACCACCCACCCTGGAAGACCCTCTGAGAGTTGGCAAAGCAAATTCCTGTCCCATCTAATGGCTACCATGAGATGGGGGAAAGTTGGGGGTCGTGGGAGGGGACCCCACCAGGGTACCTGCCCAGGCTCACCACTGGCACGCAGTGAGGCCTCCCAGCACTCCCTGTGAAGGTGTCTAGGCCCTGTGTTCAATGTCATTCAAAGTTCAAGAACTTGCTCTTGCTATAGAGAGAAAATAGTCCTTTTCCTAGCATTTCTTGCAAGGCTGTTTACCAAGCTGGCCTCAGTTTCCTTGTCTGTGAAATGGGGGAATAGATTTGGCCATTGCAAAAGTCGCTTCAGTTTGTCATCCTGGGGTTCCCAGATACCAACACCTTTGTCAGACATGGCATCAGTTAAGAATGAAATATTGCTTGTTGCACCTTCCCTGTCTTTAAAATCTCAATCATGAGGGGTGACCAAGTCACAGTCCCAAGGTCCCCAAAGAACTCCGCCCCCAAGTTCCTATCCCAATGCACGCCTCTCCCAGAGTCAACAAGGCCACTCAGGCTAGCGGGCCAAGTCCTGCTGAGTCCCCTGCAGGGGACTTTTTAAAACGCAGCTTCAGAATCACAGTTGCCTGAGTAGGGTCTGGTGGCCACATTGGGGATCAGAACTAAGTTCCCCAGTGGTTGTGATGCATAGCCTGGTAACAAAGCCAACTGAGATGGTTAAGAAGCTTTTTTTCTTGGCTCGGCGCCTATAGCTCAACCGGCTAAGGCGCCAGCCACATACACCTAAGGTGGCGGGTTCGAATCCCCATCCCGGACCCGCCAAACAACAATGAAGGCTGCAACCAAAAAATAGCCGGGTGTTGTGGCGGGCGCCTGTGGTCCCAGCTACTTGGGAGGCGGAGGCAAGAGACTCGCTTGAGCCCAGGAGTTGGAGGTTGCTGTGAGCTGTA
>CAUYTI010139678.1:0-55982 GCA_963575145.1 Galago senegalensis | reverse complement strand
CACCTGTGGTCCCAGCTACTTGGGAGGCAGAGGCAAGAGACTCGCTTGAGCCCAGGAGTTGGAGGTTGCTGTGAGCTGTAATGCCATGGCACTCTACCCAGGGGGACAGCTTGAGGCTCTGTCTCAAAAAAAAAAAAAAAGTTCTTTGTTACAAGCAATAGAAACCAAGTGTGGCTACCGTAAGCAAGAAGGGTATTTATTGGAAATATAACAGGGAAACACAGAATCCATGCAAAGCCAGACTTGGAAAATAACTGGAAGAAAATTTCTCTAGAGGGCAAAGCAGCTAGAACCATCCATGACTCAGATTAGGGAGGAAAGCGTGCTGCTAGGTACTTGGGGTGTGATTCCTTATAAGTAGGATATAGGGTTTGGTTTTTTTCTCTTTTAATCCAATCTGACAATCTTTATCTTAGTGTCTAGTATCTTTTTTATATGTATCAGTAATTGCTGATATTTCTAGAATCAAATTGATTGTATGATTATAGAATATGTTTTTGTTTCACTTTCTAATGTTTCCTTTTCTCTATTTTCTTGCTTCCTTTTTGATTAAGTATTTTTATAATTCAAGCATACACTTTTTTACTATTCTTTCAGTGACTTTCCTAAAATAAAGTATACACCTTACTGGACACAGTGACTCACACCTGTAATTCTACCACTCTGGGAGGCCAAGGCAGGTAGACTGCTTGAGCTCACGAGTTCAAGACAAGCCTAAGCAAAAGCAAGATCCCGGTCTCTACTGAAAATAGAAGAACTGGGCAGCACCTATGGCTCAAAGGAGTAGGGCGCTGGCCCCATATACTGGAGGTGGTGGGTTCAAATCCAGCCCCAGCCAAAAAAAAAAAAAACTGCAAAAAAATAAAAAATAGAAAAACTGAGGCAAGAGGATAGCATGAGCCAGATTTGGAGGTTGCTGTGAGCTATGATGCCACAACACTCTATACAGGGCAGCCACTTAAGACTCTGTCTCAGAAAAAATGAAAAATAAAAAATAAAGTATGGGGGTGACACTTGTGGCTCAGTGGGTAGGTCACCGGCCCCATATACCAAGGGCGGAGGGTTCAAACCCAGCCCTGGCCAAACTGCAACAAAACAATTGCCAGATGTTGTGGCAGGCACCTGTAGTCCCAGCTACTAAGGAGGCTGAGGCAAAAGAATTGCCTAAGCCCAGGAGTTGGAGGTTGCTGTGAGCTGTGTGATGCCAGGGCACTCTACCAAGGGCAATAAAGTGAGACTCTGTCTCTACAAAGTAAATAAATAAATAATAACAATAATAAAATAAAGTATGCACCTGAAGTTTATTACAAGTTAGTGATTCTGCTGCCTCTTGGATAATGCAAAGACCTCAATATATTTTAGCTACATTTATCTCTCTCCTGTTTTTCATGCCGTATATAGACATAAGCCACTGTGCCCAACCTAAAGCGATATATAGACACATAATTTTACTTCTGTCTAAAGACCCCCTTCTGTCTTCCATGCTATATATAGCATTCACAGCATGGATTAAGGGCAGACTTGGGCCAGGCAGCCCTGGGCATGAAGAGAGTTCACCGACCTTGGGTGAGGGCTAGATTAGGGTCTTTCATATGATATACATATATAATATTTTACTTATGCCTGAAGACTATTTTTAAAATATCCCTTTAGGCCAGGTGCAGAGGTCATGCCTATAATCTTAGCACTTTGGGAAGATGAGGCAGGTGGATTGCTTGAGTTCAGGAGTTTAAGACCAGCCTGAGCAAGAGCAAGACCCTGTCTCTACTAAAAGTAGATAAAACAAGCTAACCAGGTATTATGGTGAGTGACTATAGTCCCAGCTACTTGGGAGGCTGAGGCAAAAGGATCATTTGAGCCCAGGAATTTGATGGGCTATGGATGATGCCACAGCACTCTAGCCTGGGCAACAAAGTGAGACTCTATCTCAAAATAAATAAAATGTCCCTTTAGTATAGGTTAGTTAATTGTTTCAGTATGTTTGCATGTGGGTCTGAAAATCTCTTGTTTCACCTTCCTTTTTTTTAAAGATTAATTTTACTGGGCATAAAATTCTAGCTTGGAGATATCTCTTTTGGCATTTTAAAGAATAGTATGTTTTTTTGCTTCCATTTTTGTGATAAATCTGCTGTCAGTCTTACTGTTGCCTCTTTGAAGAAACTGTTTTTTGTTTGTTTGTTTGTTTTCTACATGCTTTGAAGATTTTGGCTTTTGTTTAGAGCGGTTTGAATATATTGTGCCTATGTGTAACTTTCTTTGTATTACTCTGTGGTTATTGTTACCCATCTGTTTGAAAAACCCTTGGTTATTATCTCCTCAAATATTTTTTATAGGTGTATTTCCTCTTTAGTGACTGAATTTGCACATATATTATGTACCATATGACTTTCATGTTCTTTTCTGTATTTTTAAAATCTGTCTTTGCATACTATCTGATTATTTCTTTTGGTTTCTCTTCCAGTTCACTATTTCTTTTTTCTGTTGTGTCTAATCTGCTAATGAGCTTGTTCATTGAGACCTTGATTCTATTTATTGCAATTTTTAGTTATCCTGTGTATTTCTCTGGTCTAAATTTTTTCCCCTTTTTTAAACTTTTCAAACACATAAGTCATAGTTATTTTAAAGCCTGATTCTTACTATTTTGATATCTGGATCGCCTATGGAAATATTTCCTTTTTTTTTTTTAACTTCAAAATATCAGGGTACACACATTTTTTCTTGCCTACTTTGCTTTTGTACAAATTGAGTCAAAGTTATAATTGTGCACCTGACCCAGAAAGTGTGCACTGCACCCAACAGGTGTGAGATTACCCATCCCCTCCCCATCATTCACCCTTCCTGTGGGAATATTGCTATAGTGTCTTTTTTTACTCTTGGTTTCTTGTCCATTTTTATATTTTTTCATGCCTGGTCATGTTTAACTGAATGTCCACATTTTGTATGAAATATGCTTTGAGGTTTGATACACTTACTCGTACTTGGGACAAGCCGTCAGGCTAGCGGCAGATGACTTTAAAACAATTGGAGACCGAATTGATTCAAAATTGATCTTTAGTGCTTGTGAGGCTGCACTATTTCTGATTCACTCTTATTTTAGGTTGTAGTATTTTAGGATCCTCACCTGAAAATTTTCTGGAACGCTTCTTCCTTGGTAGCTATTAAATAGAGTCTTTGCCCGCAGCCTCGTGTATGTGCAAAAAGTTCTGCTCATGTCCTCAGTCTCTCAGTCACGGCTTCACTTTGGGAATAATCAAGTGCCTCAAAGGGAGGTGCAGCCCTAAACCCAGACTTATCTTTCTGAGTGTTCCTTTCCTCTGGGATTTTAGTCCTTCAAGTCATCACTGCTTTGGTATCTCGAATTCTGGCAAATATGTTTTTTGAAAATATTTTTTCCAGTTTCTTTGTTCTTTCTCAGTGAGAGAGTTGGCCAAAGCAAGCTACTCTACCTTTAGCAGAAACGAAAGTGACCAGCTTATTTTTTTAAACAGAACACAAAACAAACAAATAAAAAATTAGAATTTGTCATATGTAGTAAGATTGCTTCGTAAAACTATTATTCTAGTTACATATTTATATATTTATTTATGTATTTTGTACAGTGGGTGAAGATGTAAAATATAGTTTTAATGGTTCATGGCCTCAAAGGAATATAAAATGTGCCACTTTAAACCATTCCCAAATGTAGGTTTGTGCTTTATAGACAGCCTAATACATAAGAAAAATGTTGGCCTTGGAATCAAAGGATGTAGATTTATACCCTCACACTGTAAATCCACAATTTACTCAATTATGTTAAAATATGCAAAATACTTACACTGGCTGACCTCTACTTCTTTACCAGCAAGTTGAAGAATTTTGATAAAATTTTCTACAATTTTTTTCCTGTCAAATTCTCCAATTCAAAAGTTGCTAAGCTCTTTATCTTTCATTTTCCTCATCTGTAAATAGAAATAAGGGAATAATAAAGGTTCATCAGGAGGTCCATTTCTGACATTTGGGGATATATCCTAGAGAGCCAGCCATTGTGACACGGAAGTCAGGGCCTGTGCACCTGAAGACTTGGTCGTTGCTGTTTATATTTTTGTCACTTAAATTAATTATATAAAAACATATTGTTGGGACTACCCACATTAAATTTAGCTGCCATTTAAAATATTTTCAAGAAGATTACACTATGCTTTAGCATTAAAACTAAAAGTTATATATTTTGTTTGTTTTTCTCATGTTTTTTTCAGAAAGAGTCTCATTTTCTTTTCCCCAAGAGAGTGCATGGTGCTCACAGCAACCTCAAATTCATGGGCTCAAGTGATCCCATTGTCTCAGCCTCCTAAGTAGCTGGGACTACAGGTGCCTGCCACAATGCCTGGCTTGATTTTAGAGACAGGGGTCTCACTCTCGCTCAGGCTGGTCTCAAACTTGTGAGCTCAAGCAATTAACCCATCTCAGCCTCCTAGAGTGCTGGGATTACAGCTGTGAGCCTCTGAGCCCAGAGAAACTAAAAGTTATCTCAAGTCTCTCTCACCTTTTCTCCTTCACAAGAGGGACCCCCTTCCACCTCTCTTTGAAAGTGCTCTAAACTTTCTCTTTGTTCTTCCTAAATAAAATCTCTCTTTGTTACCCTGGGGGAAAAAATAGTTACCTCAAACAGAGAAGGCCTGGAAAGGAGCAATGGGGCATACTTTGATATCAGTGTACGCAGCAGTTGGCTACATTAACTTTAAGAGGAAGTACGTTTCTCAGAATTTTCAACCTTGTGAGATTTCAGGTTAGAACTGAACAAAAGAGGGACCTATATGGCATATTTCCAATGTAAAAATGAAGCCATAGTCATTACTCTCAAATGGCCCTGTGGTCAGATGCAGTGACAGGCACATGCAGAGGGCAATAGATTCTGCTCTTGATTTTCATGGTTCCATTCCTATCTTTTCTTCCTGACTGCTGACTGTGTGGACCAACAGCAGCCCAGCCCACCACTAGAGAGGTGGCCAGAAACCTGCGGAAGGGGTACATGTGCAGACGGGGTCCCCTCAGGTGGAGAAAGGGTCCGTTGGTGCAAAGCGGACAGCCTCCACAGGCTTCTCCACCACGTCCCTCCCATGCACCCTAAAAGCTCCAATAGGCCCCTGTTCACTAGCATTTTAGATGGGCTGGTTAGTAAATGTCCTCTGATTCTTTCGTTCCCCTTTCTGGCCCTTCACTTCCTCAGCCTTTCCCAGAACAGGCAAGGTCTTATTCCAGAGCACTCAGTGGTTCTGCTTCCTTCGTTGAACATTGACTGATTCTATGCAGTGAATATTCACAGCCAGGGGAGGGGAATGTTCACAATTCCATATTTTCTTTTTCTGGAGGGAGGGATGGAGGGGGGGGACAGAGTCTCACTATATTGCCCTCTGTAGAGTACAGTGACATCACAGCTCACAGCAGCCTCCAACTCTTAGGCTTAAGCAATTCTCTTGCCTCAGCCTCCAAGTAGCTGGGACTACAGGCACCCTCTACAAGGCCCAGCTATTTTTTGTTGTGGTTGTCATTGTTGTATAGCTGGCCCAGGCTGGGTTTGAACCTGCCAACCTCAGTGTATGTGGCTGGCACTGTAACCACCGTGCTACGGGTGCTGAGCCTCCATATTTTCTTGTAAAGCAACAACCAAGTGCTTTGTGGATGCTATGAAACAAAGATATTCACATGTAAATGAAGCTGCATTACATTTTGTACTGTGATTCATGCAAAAGTATTGCCTTTCACACATCAAACAATGCAAGGGACAGTAAGAGAAATTACCAAATCCTTCTGAACAAGGACAGCTTTCTTGAAGCTGTGAAAGAGGTGATGGATGTGAGTGACTATGGCAGTCAGAGATGGCCACACCCTCCCTTCCTGTGTGTGTGCTGCACCTCACCTCAAAAGGAGGAGTCTAATTCTCTTTCCCTTGAATCTGAGCTCGACCAATAAAAGGCAGCAGAGGTATTGTTCTGGGATATCTGAAGCTACAGAACAGGAAGTCAACAGCCTCTTCCTGGGTCTTTTCCAATACTCACTCTTGGGTTACTCCTTCTGGGAACACACCCGCCATGTTATGAGGAAGCCCAAGCCACCTGTGGAGGCCAAGTGTAGTGCTCTGGTCAACAAGCCCAGCTGACCTGGGTGTGGACAGCCTGCATCAGCTTCCAGGTGTGAGGGGGAGGCATATTGGATGTCCAGCCCATCTGCCCTTCAAATGCTTGCAGCCCCAGCTGACATCTAACCACAGCCGCATGAGAGACTCAAGGGAGAGCCACCTGGAGTCATCTAATCTATCCACAGAACTGTGAGATACCGTGAAATGGTGAGCTAAACCACCTAGTTTTGGGGTGGTTTGCTTTGCAGACAGAGATAAGCAGAACAGTGGCATTGCTTAACTGGCAAAAGTTGTTCTTTCCTTATGACACAAGAGAATAATGTGCACTTTTCAATTGTTGGCATCTTATGTTTGGTAAAACAAAGTAATAATTTTCTTTTTTCACAGGATCGCTTTGAGAATTAAATCTCTCTACTAATAGAATCTATCATTATTTTCAAACTTGCTAGGAGTAGCACTATTGACTTAACAAAGATTTCCTCAGTGTCATTCTCCTGCCTTTGCGCTCACTGTTCCTGTCCTCTTCTCTGTGTTCCTTTGTAACCCTAAGAGCCCAATTCCATTCATTGTTCTGTTTTTCTATTTTCCTCTTTATCCCTTCACTGTTCGTTTTTTCTTGTGATGAGAAGGAGCCACATGTCAGTTCCAGGCGTCTGTTGACTCCAGAATAAAGTCACACTTCCTTCAGATGCATGAAGTTGACTGACTGAAGCTCTCTCTTGTTCATGCAAAGCTTTCACCTCCTCAGACACCCCAGAGAGTTTGAGGTGGTATATTCACTGAGGAGTGTGTTCCCGTGTTCTTCCTTTTGTGACCTGATCAAATTAAACTGACACCATCTGCACTACCAGGGACCCTGCCCCTGATGTGTGAAAGGGCCAGCAGACGGGTCCCTCTCAGCCCTTGCCATGGGGGCACCTGCTGGCTCCCTTCTGCTCTAGCTCACAGAAACCTGGCTTTTTCTCCAGCCTGACTATAACAAGTTTTCTGTACCCAGGATTTCTCTTGTCCCCTTGCCTCAATTTATTTTTATATTTTTTAAAATAAATTTTATTTCTAAGGGAAGTTTTATGTTCAAAGCAAAATTGAGCAGAAACTACAGAGATTTTCCATATACTTCCTTCACCCACCCAACACACATGCTTCCCTCCCTCAGCATCAACATCCCCCCACCCCAGAGTGGTCTGTCAGATACAAGTGTTAAATCCGCATTGACATGTCATTATCACCTAGAGATGGTGGTTCACATCAGGGTCTTTACTCTTGGTGTTGCACATTCCATTTCTTGACAAACATGCAGTGACATGTGTCCCCCATTGCAGTGTCACATGGAGCAGTTCACTGCAGCGAGAATCGTCCATGTTGTACCTAGTCTTCCCTCCTCCCCCTAAACCCACGGGCCACTCATGTTTTTAACTGTTCCGTAGTTTTTTCCCAGAATGTCACATAGTTGGAATCATAGTGTGTCACCTTTTCAGATTGGCTTCTTTCACTGGGCAATATGTATTTAAGATTCCTTTAAGTCTTCTCATGTCTTGATAGTTCATTTCCTTTTAGCACTGAATATTACACCATATGGATGAACCACAGTTTGTTTATCCATTTACCTGTTGAAGGACTTTGTGGTTGCTTCCAAGTCCTGGCAATTATGAAAAAAAGTTGCTATAACCATCTGTATACAGGCTGGGCACAATGGCTCAGGCCTATAATCCCAGCACTCTGGGAGGCCAGGGAGAGTAGATTGCCTAAGCTCCAGAGTTTATAACCAGACTGAGCAAGAATGGGAATGAGTTTTTTCTAAAAATAGCAAAACCTAGCCAGGCATTGTGGTGGACACCTGTCGTCCCATCTACTCGGGAGGCTGAGGCAAGAGGATCACTTGAGCCCAAGAGTTTGAGGTTGCTGTGAGTTATGATAACGCCACGGCTCTCTACTCAGGGTGATAGAGTGACACTCTGTCTCAAAAAAAAAATCATTTGTATGTAGATTTGTGTGTATGTATGATTTCAACTCATTTAGTGGACACCGAGGAGTATGATTGCTGTATCCTGTTTAGTTCTGCAGAGTCCTCATTGCTCCACATCCTTACCAGTATTTGGTTTTGTCAGTGTTTTGGTTGGGCATGATTCAAAACACGTAACTACTTTTAGAGGGCTCTCACATTTTTTTAACTCCTGCGTAACAAACACATATAGACATGACAGATTTCTTGTGCATTATGGCTGATGGCTCACTCAGTCCTGCCATCACCCAGAAACCTGGCTGGTGGACACCCTGAAGTGTTGGGAGGAACAGAAGCTCCCATGCTCAGTGCCCTCCTGGGCAGGGTCCTGCCTGTCCGTTCGCCCTTTGTCTGTCCTCTATAATAAAGCTGTAACCCTAAACACAACACTTCCAGTGAGTGCTGTCAGGCATTCAGCAAACTATTATTGAGCCCGGGGGTGAGGGCACCCCTGAATTTATGGCCAGTTGGTCCGAGATGCAAGTATTCCTGAGACTTGTGGCTGGCATCCAAAGTGAGGACAGTCCTAGGGAGGGCTGAGCCCTTAAACTTGAGGGGTGTGGGCTAACCCTGGGTGGTTAGCATCAGAGATGCACTGAATTGCTGGACACCTGGCATGGGTAGCAGAATTGGTGCCAGGGCCGTTGACACAGCAGGAGACCAGAGCTCTGCTCTCCAAGGAACAGAGGCTTTGGTGGCACACATGCAAAGTGATAGCTCCCTATTGCAAGTGACCAAGTGTTCTACTTTTGCAACTTTTTCCACCCCCTAACCTTCGGTGACATACTTTGGGTAAAGAAAAAAATGCTTATCAAGGAAGATAGTCCTCTTTTTTGTTTTTCTTTTTTTATTATTAAATTATCGCTGTGTACATTAATGTAGTCACGGGGTACAATGTGCTGGTTTTATACAATTTGAAATATTTTCATTGAACTGGCTAACATAGCCTTCATGGCATTTTGTAAGATGTACCGTAAGTGTGGTCCCACCAATGACCCTACCTCCACCACTTTACCTCTTTCATGTTTACATGGATGGAGCTGGAACATATTTTTCTTAACAAAGTATCTCAAGAATGGAAGAAAAAGTATCCAATGTACTCAGCCCTACTATGAAACTAATTTCATATGAAAGCTATAACCCAATTATAGCCCAAGAATATGGGGAAAGGGGAAAGCGAGGCGAGGGAAGGGGGGAGGATGGGCAGAGGGAGGGTGATTGGGGGGACAATCCTCTTAAAGTATGAGGCCCAGAGAGATATTGAGATGAGGCAGCAGTGGCACCCTGCTTCGCCTCAGAGCTGTGCATTCCCTCTGCACTGCATACTACTGCCACAGGCAGCCGTAAATTCACCCTAAAAGCTGCACAGGGACATGATAACCCACACCATACAGCTCAACAGCATAAAGCCGTCACTAACCCGGGCCTTCTGTTCACTGATGAGAACTACAGTGACTCTTAGTCAGCCTACTCCCTGTCTCCCTTTTCTGCCTTTAAAAATCTCCTTGCATCTGCAGCTAATCCCAGTGTGTGCTCAGGGCAACTTGAGTCCACACTACCAGTGTGGTCCTTAATCTTAGCCCAAATCAACTCTCCAAGTGTATTAATTTTACGTCAGCTTCTTCCTTTTAAGTTAACACTTTAAAAACTATTTCTCATCTTAGTATTATTGAAAGATTTTTCATCCGAATCTGTTATGACATTTTTTAAAAGTGTGACACGTTTAGGTTTATTTTTATTAAATGGTGAGTCATGCGGCCATCCTTACCCATCCTGGTCCCTGCCAGCCCCATCCTTGTCAGGATTGGTGAGGCCTCAGGGGGGTAAGGTGCACAGTTGCCTGTGGCATCTATTGAAGACATTTCTAATGCATTACACATAATCTCTCTGAGTCTTTGTTTCCTCACGTATAAAAAGAGAGGCTTGGATGACATAATGTTTAGGGTACTTTCAACTATAAAATTCCATAAATTAAATTCAGATTCTAGTTTTTAAAAATTTTAAAAACTTTGCAGCCACGAATGAATTATATACAAAATGATGAAACCCACACAACAGATGCCTTAGCATGAGTTTGAAATCTAACAACAACAAAAAAAATGTGTTTATATTCTGCAATGGCCTTTAAATCAAATGGCTGCATGAAAATGTCCTGCTTCCACCCACTCTGCATCTAAACAGCAGTCTGAGATGACAGACTGCCTGCTGGGCAGGACCCAGCAAGAGGCCTGGCCTGCCTGCCCCAGAGGAGCCTCCTTCACAGCAAAGGGGGCAGCCACAGATGCAGAAGCTGAGCTGAGACTGCACCTTGTCACGCTCCCTCTGTCCTTTCTTGCTGGAGTGACCATGTCTTTTATCTTCATGCTTTGACATGTTAGGGCCTTGCGGAGCTGGAGAGCCTACCCAACCCAGCTGAGGACTCAAGTGCAAGTGCCTTTCATGTGCATATCACCAGTTCAGACTCCTCCCCATCTCCCCAAAACAGGAGAGGGCTTTCCCACTCCCAATCACCTCTAGGCCAGGTACCAAACGACTTGGGACAGCCCCTATGCCCCAGAGCACACTGAAAAATTATTTTCCCTTTTTTTTTTTTTAAGAGAGAGAGTCTTACTCTATCGCCCTCGGTACAGTGCTGTGGTGTCACAGCTCACACAGCAACCTCCAGCTTCTGGGCTTAGGTGATTCTCTTGCCTCAGCCTCCCGAGTAGCCAGGACTACAGGCACCTGCCACAACACCCAGCTATTGTTTGTTGCAATTTGGCTGGGGGCCAGGTTCGAACCTGCCACCCTTGGTATTTGGGGCCGGCTCCCTTCTCACTGAGCCACAAGCTCTGCCCCCACACAGAAATTTTGAACTGCCGTTTCTAAGCCTGCTTGCTCTTTCTTTCCTGCTCCTTCCTTGGAAACCACGGTAAAGGTGCTGTCCACACCCACCCCACCCCGACAGACTCTGGGCTATCTTTTCAACAGCAGTTGTTTTCTTTCTAATCTGTTGATCTTACTATATCCAAATATAAGCTATAAAACACACACAGTGTGTTAATTCCCTGAGTACTACCCCCAGTCTTGGCCCTGAACCCTTTGAGCCCCCATGTTGATATCATGGACTAGCTTTGCTCCTCCACTCTCTTCCTGTTCCAGGGCTGGCTTATGTGACATGGGTGCCAAAAATTGCTTGGTCCCCACGTCCCTTCTGATAGATATCACTATACCTGTCATCATATCCTCAGAGTCTGCTGAAGCAGTGGGCTCAGATTGACTACTGAGATTGCAACTACCATCCTGAGTGGCAGTGACCATCTACCAACATATCTATCTCTTCTTGGATCGAATTACACCATTTACGAATTGAATTCTACTCTTTTAGTCTTGGGTAGAATTTTGCCTCCAAAGTCTACATGCCCTCCTCCTTAGCTATGCGCTTGGCCTTGCAGGTCTGGCCCTTCCTTCTGAGATGCAATTCCCCACCCACTTCTCCCAGTGGCCCACACATCATGTTCCCCAAACGCTCTAGCACTGTAAAGCAGGAAGGCCCTGCAGGTCAGGCCAGTTCTCAGCCATCTTGAAACCATTCTTCTAAGTGAAGTATCACAAGAATGGAAAAACAAACACTGCACGTACTCATTGTTAGTTGGAAGCAATCAATCAATATTTATGTGCAAATATAGAATTAACACATTTCAAAAATCAAGGATTTAGGAGGGGGAAGGAAGGGAAGGTGAAGTTCACATCTAATGGGTACAACCCACATTATCTGGATGATGGGCACACTTATAACTTTGACCCAAGTGGTACATAAAGCAATGTATGTAAACAAGTGTTTGTACCCCTATAATATTCTAGGGAATAAAAGAAGGCCCTCAAGTTTGGTTCAGTGCCTGTAGCTCAGCGGTTAGGGTGCTGGCCACATGCACCAGGGTTGGTGGGTTCAAACCTAGCGAGGCCTGCTAAACAACAATGATAATGACAACAACAAAAAAGAAAAAATAGCTGGGCGTTGTGATGGGCACCTGTAGTCCCAGCTACTTGGGAGGCTGAGGCAAGAGAATCTCTCAAGTCTGAGAGTTTGAGGTTGCTGTGAGCTGTGACACCACAGCACTCTACCTAGGATGACATAATGGGACACTGTCTCAACAAAAAAAGAAGACCCTCAAGTTGCCCTCAGGACTAAGGACTTAATCTGTTGGGCCACCCATGGATCAACACCTCTCTCAGAAACCCAGCACAAGCACAGGTGCTGGTCACTGGACACTCAACCATTCCACTCATTTGACATTCCAATGGCTAACTGAATCCATGTCCACCTGTGTCTTAAATTAATTAATCCCTGCCCACACCTCGCTGATGCCATAGCAGCCTTCTCCCCAGTTTCTGGGAGTCAAGGCATGGAGCCTCTAAAATCCCACCTTGATGTGTAGAGACCTTTACAGTTTGCAAGCTTCTATATACTTTCTCATTTTATCCTCCTTGCAAAACAACTTACAAAACTTTGGGCAGTGATCTTAGTTTTCTGGATGAGACGGGCAAAGAAAATTAAAGGAAGGGAAGAGAGAAAAGAAAAACGAAAATGAAGAGGAGGAGGAGGTTTTAGTTAGTTTTAAACAATTAGTTAATTCATAATATGAAGATGGCTTTCTCTTATGGACTCTAGGTTTTTCTCAGATCAAAAGAGTAATGAGGTCTTCATATAATAACTATTATCCTTTATTCTTACATAATGAGTTACAGTTTACAAAGTATTTCCAAGTCCGTTGTCTTATTTAATTCTTATCACAAAGCTAAGGCAAGATTGATGCTTTACAGCTATTTAATGAATGAGGAAATAGAGGCCCAGAGAATTACAGACGTTAAAAAGCATTGGCAGTTGAACATTCATTATCATATTAATTAAAGTAGCCATTGTAAAACAGCCTTGTTCATGACTTCATTACCAAGTTCTCACTCAGGCTTTCTCTTTTCCTATCAGGACTCCTCCAGCCCTGGTTGGTTCTATCCTGGATCCACTTCTTGACGGAGGACCATGCACAGTCTGGGGGCTCCTTCCGAGAAGATGGAGACATGACGGGGTGGGGGGGGTGGGGGGGGTGGGGAGCAGGAAAGAAGCAGAAGGCAAAGAAATGCCCAAGGGGGTCAAAAGGTGGGCGTGTGGGCTCTGGGGCAGGGGAGGCTCAGACCTCAGGCTCTTAATTAAGCACAGACCTCTGAGGAAACCAAACCCAAGCTTAGCAATCAAGCTGAGTGAGAAAAATAAGTCCAGTCTCATTCCATGACCTGCTCTTAGAGTATACTGTTGCCTGTCTGGGAAAGGGTGTATTAGAGTAACTCACTTACTCATTCACTCACTCATTCCTTCTTTCAGTGAACACAATGTTGCCACCATCAGACTGAGGATACAAAATGGACACATCACAGCCTTCTTCCCCCCACCCCCCCACCATCCCCAGTGAGCGGAGGGTCCCCTGGGAAGGATGACCAGGTTCCTGAGCCCTGAAGGGAAGGGACCTTCCAAAATGGAAATCAAAGAGAAGTGTCAGGGCTGTGGCCACTTCCTGGAGGCACACTGGTCCTTCTCTTTCCACAATTTCTCCTCTGTATTTATTTTTTGGAGAGATTTGTTCTTTAGCTTCTTTTAGCAAACAATTCCATTACAAGTTGAGATGATTCCAATAGGCAGGTGGACCTTTAGATAGCCAGGCACTTCATTCAGTCCACACCACAGGGGAATCTCCGTCCCCCTCTGCGACTGGCCACCCAGGAAACAGGGTGCATAAAGGGACTGAGCTCAGAGGGAAAGGGAGGGTCAAAACCAGTGAAAATTCACATTCCTTCTTGGAGAAGGGAACTTACAAATGGGGATCTTTATGAGGTTGATTTCCTGCACTCAGGCTGCGAGCTGAAGGTGACAGAAGAGGCAAAGCAGCACAGTCAGGCTGGGTCAGCTTCCTCCCCTCCTCCTTCCACCCAACCAGCAAAAGGAGAGCAGCTGAGCCTTAGGAAGCCACAACACCCTAAATAGAGATAAAATTTCACACCTGCGCTGCAGATTTTCAGAAGAAATAATAAAGCACTTGTGATAGCAAGGAGCCTTTCTCATATTATTTTTCTGAGCCTGCTAGATTTTATTCCCTCTGGCTTCTAGGAGGCTCAAGGGAGCTCATAAACAATAACATTATTCTAATGCCTTAAGAAGCTATTGACACCCTTTGCAGGAAGGTTAGAATTAAAGTCCTCATCACTGAAGTCTTAGGCATTCCTGCTCAATTTAAATTTAAGTGATTAAAATAATTCTACAAATACCAACTATGTTAGATTGCTAGGACTGCAGTGACAGTGCACCATGGATTGGGGGGTGTAACAACATGAATTTATTCTCTCCCAGCACTGGGGACTGGAGTGTGTGATCAAGGTGCACAGGGTGGGCTTCTCCTAAGGCCTCAGCTGGGCTGGTGGGTGGAGCCTTCTCCCTGCCTTCTCACGGTTTTCCCTCTGTGTGTGTGTCTGCCTTGACCTCTTCTTTTGTGAGAACCTCCGTCACACTGGATTAGGGTATACCTCAGTGACCCAAGGTTGAATTTAATTCCCTTTTTAAAGGCCCTATCTCCAAATACAGTCATATTCTGGGATGTCAGGTTAAGGCTTCAGCATATCTATTTTGGGGAGACCAATTCAGCCCAAAGCACTAACCCAAAACCACCCTTCACACAAAAGCAACTATTTATGTGCTCCTCCTTCTATACACACAAAGGCCTGTGTAGAATTCTGTGTTTTAAGGTGGTGCCTGTGGCTCAAGGAGTAGGGTGCAGCCCCATACAATGCAGGTGGCGGGTTCAAACCCAGCCCTGGCCAAAAAAACTGCAAAAATAAATAAATAAGAAGAATTCTGTGTTTTACTTTTTTATCCTATATTTATTTATTTATTTTTGAGACAGCATCTCACTCAGTTGCCCTAGGTAGAGTGCAATGGTGTCATAGCTCACAGCAACCTCAAACTCCTAGGCTCAAGCGATACTCTTACATTAGCCTCCAAGGACTACAGGCACCTGTAATAACACAGGGCTATTTTTAGACAGGGCCTTGCTCTTACTCAGGCAAGTCTCAAACTCCTGAGCTCAAGTGATCCACCTGCCTTGGCCTCTGAGAGTCCTGGGATTTACAGGCACCCATCCTGTTTTACTGTTTTACTTTTCTAATGAACACTATTCTGTATTCCATAGGCCAGGGAGGGAACACGCATGGGTGTGCACATGTGTCTGCGGGTGTGTGTGAGTGTGCGTGCACATATGTCTGTGTTCACGTGTGCACATGTGGGTATGGGGGAGTGTGAGTGTGTGCGCATGTGTGACTGTGTGTATGCATCTGCCTGCACATGTGTGCACATGTGTCTGCAGGGGGTTGTGTGCATGTGCATGAAGGCGCATCTGTGTGTGGGTGTGTGTGTGCATGTGCATGAGGGCGCATCTGTGTGTGCACATGTGTGCACATGTGTCTACGGGGGTGTGTGTGCGTGTGCATGAACGTGCGTCTGTGTGTGCATGTGTGCACATGTGTCTATGGGGATGTGTGTGCATATGCATGAAGGCGTGTCTGTGTGTGCACATGTGTCTGCAGGTGTGTGTGTGCATGTGCATGAACGTGCATCTGTGTGTGCACGTGTTTTCACATGTGTCTACGGGGGTGTGTGTGCATGTGCAGGAAGGTGTGTCTGTGCATGCACATGTGTCTGCAGGTGTGTGTGTGCATGTGCATGAACACGTGTCTGTGTGTGCATGTGTACACATGTGTCTGCGGGCGTATGTGTGCATGTGCATGAATGCGCATCTGTGTGTGCATGTGTGTGCACATGTGTCTGCAGGTATATGTGTGCATGTGCATGAACGTGGGTCTGTGTGTGCATGTGTGCACAAGCACATGTGCCTACAAGGCCTTCACATTCACCTTTGCATGGTAGAGCAGTTCAGCATCTCATACTCTTGGGTTTTTGGATTATGTCCAGTTCCTCAAATATCAGTACCAGACAAAACAAAAACAGAGCCAACCAAATGGGCAGCAATTTTGCCAGATGGGGAAGGGTGAACATTGCACTTACCAGGCTCCATTGGAGCCTTGGATCAGCCCGCCTTGACTGAGCAGCCTTTAGCAGTTGGGATGTAATCTTCCTGAGGGTCAGTTTCCTTCCCTGTAAAGTCCTTCTGTCTTATGAGGTCATAAGGACCATGAAGTGAGGTAATGTTTAGAGTACTTGGGGCAAGAACTCTAAGTAACTTCTCTTCTGTCTATTAACACCTTTATCCATAGAATTTATCTGTAATTCTTCAAAGTGCCACCAAAATTCCCTCCACCTCCAAAAACTTTCAGCCACTGTACCACTATTGCCTATGCAGATCACCCCAAAGCACAGTAGCACCAAACACAGCTCCTAATGCTCACTGGTTGAGCATTGAGTAGGGAACACAGATGGAGCGTGAGGGTAGCTTGTGGTTGCTCCAGGAAGTCCAGACCTCAGCTGGGAAGATTTCAGTAGCTGGGGCTGGAAACATCCATACTGAAGACTTCCCTACTGGCAACTTCCCACACTGGGTGTGTAGGCTGTTAGGCTAGAAATATGGGCTCAGCAGGGACTGGAGACAGAGCACCTGGACAAGGACTCCACGTGGGGCCTGGGCTTCCACAGCACAGCAGCATCAGGGCTTCCCCAGACGCTGCCTTTCTCCATCTAGTCACTTCTGTCATTCTGCAGGTGGGAACCACACAGATTCCAGAGAAGGCACATACACTCCACCTCTCCATGGGGAGAATGTCAATGGATTTGCAGCCATTTTTAATAAATCACCACAAGCACTGTGCGTGGATGGGGGAGCAGTGGACCAGGGTGCTGTGAGAGCAGAGCCGCTGCCTTGTCTGTCTGCAGAACAGGAGGAGAACATACCGATGTTACCAAGTTTGCCCCCGCTACACTAGGAACTAAGTGCGTCATTTTACTCCCTCTAAATGGAGCAGGACGTCATCCTTCTGCACTCAGTTTCCCCAGCTGCAAAATAAAAAGGAGGAAATGGATGATCTTTTCTTTTGTTATGAATATACTTTTAAAAATTTGTATAGATTTGGGAGATATAGGTGCAGTTTTGTTACATGGATATAGTGCATAGTTGGGCTTATATCATTCAAATAGTGTACGTTGTAGCCATCATGTATTTGTCATCCCTCACGTCCGCCCTGCCTCCCACCCTCCCCTCCACCCATCCAGTCTCCAGTGCCTGTCATCCTACTCTCTCCATCCCTGTGCATGTTACTGAGTTCCCACTTACAAGTGAGAACAGGCTGTATTTGACTTTCCGTTTCTAAATTATTTCACTTAAGATAATGGCCTCTAGTTCCATCTATGTTGCTGCAAAAAACATGATTTCATTCTTTGTTAGGGCTGAGTAGTGTTCTCTGGTGTGCATGAAAGATGTGCGTGTACCCCGTTTCCTTTATCCAGTCTCCACCAACAGACACTGAGGTTGGTTCCACATCTTTACTACTCTGAACGGTGCTACAATAAACACAGGAATGTAGGGGGTTTGGGGGGTTTGTTGTTGTTGTTGTTGCCGCCCCTGGGTAGAGTGCTGTGGCATCACAGCTCACAGCAACCTCCAACTCCTGGGCTCAAGCAAGTCTCTTGCCTCAGCCTCCCAAGTAGCTGGGACTATAGGCACCTGCCACAACGCCTGGCTATTTTTTAGAAACAGGGTCTCGTTCTTGCTCAGGCTAGTCTTGAACTCCTGAGCTCAAGCAATCCACCTGCTTTGGCCTCCCAGAGTGCTAGGATTACAGGTGTGAGCCACTACACTCAGCCCAGGTATCTTTTTCATATACTGATTTCTTTTCTTTGAGTAGATATACAGTCGTGGAACTGCTGAATCGAATGGTAGTCCTATTTGTAGTTCTTTGAGAAATCGCTATACTGTTTTCCATAGAAGTTGCACTAATTTATATCAACATTATGTTGTGTTTGCTCCACATGAAATGGATGACTTTTAAAATCCATTTTGAGGCTCCATGCCCATAGCACAGTGGTTATGGCGCCAGCCACATACACCAAAGGTAGCAGGTTCAAACCTGGCACAGGGCCAGATAAATAACTACAACAACAACAAAAAAATAGCCAGGCGTGATGGCACATGCCTCTAGTCCCAGCTACTTGGGAGGCTGAGGCAAGAGAGTTGTTTAAGCCCAAGAGTTGGAGTTGCTGTGAGCTGTGACTCCACCACACTCTACTGAAGGTGACATAGTAAGACTCTGTCTCAAAATCAAACAAACAAACAAAAACATCCATTTTGAAAGACTGGGTGCAATGGCTCACTTTGGGAGTCTGAGGTGGGCAGATCGCTTGAGGTCAGGAGTTCAAGACCAGCCTGAGTTAGAGGGAGACCCTGTCTCTAAAAATAGCAGGGCATTGTGGTGAGCACCTGTAGTCACAACTACTCAAGAGGCTAAGGTAAGAGAATCACTCGAGCCCAAGAGTTAGAGGTTGCTATGAACTATGATGCCAGGGCACTCTACCAGGGGCAACAAAATAAGACTCTGTCTCAAATAAATAAATAAATAAATCCATTTTCACTTTAAAAACCTACGATTGCATTAAGCCCCCACCCCTGTGATTTGCCTGATGAAAATCCCTCCTGAATTTGTCTCAGAGACTGCCTGAGCTGGCCCCACACGGCCCCCCTGGCCACCTGGCGCCCTGGGAGCCCCTCTGCCCTCTCTGTCTTCTGCACTTGCTCCCCCAGCTCCACCTCTGTCTCACCCCGTCTCACTCCCATCGGACTGGGCCTCTCTGCCACTTCCATCCAATGGCCAGACCTAGCTCAGTTTTCAGGTCTGCCCTGAAGAGCCCTCCTGAGTCCATCTGACAAAAACAGAAAGTGTCATGGAAACCTTGGAAACACCAGGCTGAGTGAAAGAAGCCAGCTACAAAAGGGCACTTACCGCAAGGTTCCATTTATATGAAATGTCCAGAATAAGAGAATCTGTGGAGACCAAAGTTGACTAGAGAGCGCCCAGGGGCGGGCGGGGTGAGAAGCAGCAGTGTAGGGTAACACAGAGCCCTTGCTACGGGGTGTGCGGTTTCTTTGGGGGATGGTGAAAATGTCTTGAAATTGGTTTTGGTGGTAGTTGCACAACTCTGTGATACACTAAAAACCATTAAAATATACGCTTTAGGCTCAGCACCTGTAGCACAGTGGTTATGGTGCTGGCCACATGCACTGAGGCGGGCAGGTTCAAACCCAGCCTGGGCCTGCTAAACAACAATGACAACTGCAACAACAACAACAAAAAAAAAAACTATACACTTAAAAAAAAAAGACTTCTCTGGAGAACTCTTTTTGTAAGAGAGAGGAGGGTGGTAAATACATTCCCCCACCACAGGTAAGCGACAGGCATTGGAGCTCCGGGTAGAGGCCCTGCTCTCAGCTGGCCTGCTCTCCTGGTGTCCCCGCCTACCACTGACTACCAGTTGTCACACCCAGGGGAAAGGGAGGGCAATTTATCACAGACACTAAAAAGTACCTGGGAAAAGATGTTTTTCTTTACTGCATAGGAAAGACAGGAAATGCATATTTTCTTATTTGATTTGGTCATTGTATTTTATCGGTTTCTAGCGTACTGTCAAACACAAGATTCTAAAATGCCAATCTGGCCTACTTATTTTGAGAAAGAAATTCCAGAAAGTGTTCAGGCATGCTTTCCCACTGAAGCAGTGCTGCCTATAGGCACTCGCTGTCCACACTGCTAAGATGACAGGGACAAGATGGGCGGTGCCTCTGAAGCATCACTACACACGCCAGCTTTGGGGGGCGCAGGCTGGAGAGGGCCTGGCACCTCCTTTACTTCCCCTCTCAGTGACCTTGAGGCCTTTCTGGCCAGTCTCATTCTACTCTCCTGGGTCTCAGGATGCTGATGCCTGGGCCCCAATTCCTGGCCTGGGCTCCCACCCATGGTGCAAAGACCAGGCTCCTTATCCAGCCAGCACACAGTGTTCCTTGCCACTATGTCAAGGCTTCCCTTCTTCCTAGTGTCTCCTGCTAACTGCAGATAACACAGTCAAATGTTTTGTGAGCACCATTCCAACACAATCACCTTAATTCCTCCAGTTCCCAACAGGGATCGACATAGCTTGATTAAACACATCCATTTAAAATAAAAGCCTCATTAATACCCAGGGTTGCAAGCCCATTGTGCCTGAATAACTCCTTGTCTTATTATTTTATTTGATTTATTCCTCTGCCAAACTCACAAAATAAGGTCTCTTCTCCACTTAATGTAGCATCCAAACTAAATGTCTGTCTCATCAGACCTGTGCCATCCTGAGGAGCCCCAAGTCTGGAGGGTCCTATGTTGCATTCTTTCCAGGAATCAAATTTCTCCTTTCTCTCCCTGGGAAGAGGGTGCCCATGATATTTTAACCCTGGAAAGATGAAGAAAAAATAATGACATAAAAAATATATATGTAAATAAAGGATTGTTTCATGCATGAGACTTCAGGGAAATTGTCCTAAATCTATCAAACTCAAGTTTAATTCTGCTCTGGGCCAGACCATCGGCTGGGGACCTTCACTGACAGGCTCGGGGAATGGTTGGGACAGGTTGGGACAATCTTCCCAGGAAAGGTGATGAGGATGGTGATGTCATACACCAGTTCTACTCACATGGAGGTCATAGCTAACACAAGGTCACCTTGACCAAAGGGCAGTGTTTCTCCTACCTCCCCCTGAATATCTAGCCATTTTAAACTTAAAAAATGTTTTTTCCCTTGAGACGGGATCTTGCTCTTTTGCCCAGATGGATGCAGAGGAGCCGTCACAGTTTACTGTAGCCTTAAACTCATGGGCTCAAGCGGTCCTCCTACTTCGGCCTCCTGAGCAGCTGGGACTGTAGGTACCCACCACCACGGTTAGCTAATTTGTCATAGAGATGTGATCTCACACCTACTCAGGCAGGTCTCAAACTCCTGGCCTTAAGAAATCCTCCTGACTTGCCTCCCAAAGTGCTGGGATTACAGACTTGAGTCATTGGTCCTGGCCAGCAGTTTTGAACATCTCTGACGAAAGCCCCTATGCTGGGAACTATTCTGGTTGTGGGGTAGATGGAGGGAAGTTTCTCTCTGGAGTTGACCCCCACTCATCCCTAGAGCAGTGACTCTCATAATTATGCAGTAATTATGGGAGGTGGCAGAGTATTGTCTCAGCTAAACAGGAAGCTCTGCCCCTACCTCCCTGCTAGGAGGAGGCTCTGATCCTACCCCCGGGACAGTGCCCACCCCCCATCTCCTGAAGAAAGGACTGCTGGGCTCCTCTGGGGAGGGCTCTCCTGTGGACAGGTGTGCGGAGAGCCCGGAGGGCCTGGCAGGTGTGTCTCTGCTGAGGGCGTGTCTCTGTCCCTCGTCTCTGCTCTCTAGCATGTGCTGGAGGAGCGTGTGGGAAACTGATGTCACATGTCTGAATTTGACTGATGCAGACATTAAGCGAGACACCCAAGTCAGTGCTCTCAAGGAAAGGCTGGGGCAAAAAGACCAAAGCTCTTTCTTCTGCAAACCAGTGCCACACAGAGATAGGTAGGATCAGGCACGTCTCCTCCACAGCTTTCAACAGTAAAAAGTTGTGGCATTTGGGCTGAGGACAGAGCAGCAAACCAAGGGCCCCCAAAGAATTGCAGGAGTGGTAAGCAGGTTTAAGCAGGGGTGGCTCAGGCATAGTCATCCGTAAGCTCTCTGGTGACTTAACGTGGCAGAGAGAATTGGTGTTGACTAAAGGTTCACTCACCCTGATCCACCTGCATCTCCCCTGCCGAGGTGGCCCTTATCTCCTCACCTGAGCGCACGTATTTCCTCACAAAACTTTTTGGTTGTTTTGCCAAAATTTTGGTGTATATATTGAATCCTGTCAAGCATGGACTTCATCCATCATATGTGATGTGGCAGGAAAAAAAAACAAACTGGTGAGATTTACTGGTCTGGATAATTCTTGAAGGCCCCCTTCTGATCTGCAAAGGCGGAGGAAGGGGCCACTGGCCTGGGGGTGGTGAAGAGAGGAGGCTGGTTTTCCACTCACGCCCACATGCATGAGCAGGTCCAAAGCCAAAACAAAGGGAAGCCGCCTCCATCTCACACACAGTCGCCTCCAGGAACTCCCACAAGCTGCCTAACGTGGCGTTAGGGAGAACCAAACCAGGGACTGAAACAGGGCCCAGGTGCTGAGATGCAGCCTTCACTGTGCCAGGGTGGTAAACCATGTCATATGGACTTCACGTGAGATTTAGGTGGATTGTCCACGCTACTGAATGGAGATGGGTGCCCATGGAGTTTATGGGGAAGGCCGAGCCCTCCAACTTCACCTTGGAGTTCTGCTAAATGCAGCAAGGTCTAGCTCCAAAGTTGAAGGGCAACTCAAGATCTTTCTTCTTTTAGTGCCACCCATGGGATAGCACGTGAAGCTTCAGGCTAATGCTGAAGGGGTGTGAGAATTTGCCTAACACCAACTGTGGCCCCAATGGGCTGTGAGAATTCCTCTGCTCCTGGTGGATTACCCTCTGGCCACACCCTCCCCATCACAGTATCCCACTGTTCCAGCACCTTCCTGCAGCCCTGAACAGGGCTTCCTGGACCAACCTCCATCACTAAAACATCAGGAACCCTCCACAATGAACCGGCACTGTCCAGCACTGGTGTTGCTCTGGTGACAGTTGTTCTCTATGAGCATCTCAAGGACAAAATAGCCACACTGTAGCAGGTATACAGTTCTAGCATAATACACCAGTAATGGCTTATAAAGCTTTCTGGGTTTTTCTAAGACTTAAAATTAGGAACCAATATGTAAGTGCTTAGAACACAATTTCCCTAGCAACCAGAGAAATGTTATTCTCTCTTATTGGGAGAGTTAAAAATAACATTGCATGTGCCACTGTAACCAACTAAAATCTCCAAATTACCTTCTGTAACATCCCACTGGTCATGGCAGATGTGTCTGACTCTCTAAATCTCATCTATTATCCAGGTAGCCTTGCAAGGCACAAATGTAATTCACCTTCATGGGATTGCTCAGGTCTCTTCTCTGCATACAGGAAAGAAGTCACCGGCAGCGTGACCCTTACGCGCAGGTGTGGCAGCCCTCCCTACCCCTTTTCTTCATGGTGCTACTGTTCTCGGCGCGAGCAGTTGCTCCCCATGGTCTAGCCCAGTGGTTCTCAACCTTCCTAAAGCCGTGGCCCTTTCATACAGTTCCTGTGGGTCACAACCCACAGGTTGAGAACTGCTGCTCTAGCCAGACCACTAACCTGCTGCCTTCTTTCCTTCCTTTTCTCTCATCTCTTCTTCCTTCCCACCTTCCTTCCTTTCAGGATGACTACCATACAAAAACATAAGAAAATCTCAAGTGATCAGTTCAATGAGTTTTGACACTTGTATATTGGGATGAAATATAGAACATTTCCACCACACTAGCAAGTTCTCTCATGCGTGTTTCCAATCAGCCTGTCACCCCCAAACCAAAGGCAACTCTTTTCTGACATGTTACCCCAGATTAGTTTCATCTGTCCTAGAACTTCATAAATAGAATGTATTATTTTGTTTCTTCTATTATGTGAATCTACCATACTCTAAAACATCCATTCTGTTCATGGACATTTGGGCTATTTCCAATTTGGAATTATCATGAATAAGGCTCTTACAAATACTTATGTGCTGGTCTTTTGGGGGACAATTGTTTTTGTTTCTTTTTGGGCAAATTATACCTAGGAGTATAATTCCTGGCTCATGGGGTACCTCTTTGTTTAACTTTACAAGAAACCACCAGACAGGCTTGGTGCCTGTAGCTCAGTGGGCAGGGTGCCAGCCACATACACCAGGGCTGGCGGGTTTGAACCCAGCCCAGGCCTGTTAAATGACCATGACAACTACAAAAAAATAGCTGAGCGTCGTGGAGGGTACCTATAGTCCCAGCTTTTTGGGTGGCTGAGGCAAGAGGATCGCTCAGCCCACCAGACAGTCCTCCAGAGTGGTTGTGCTTTCCGACTCTTCCATCGCCATGAGTGAGACCCTCGGTTCTTCCATATCCTCACTAACATTTGGCACTTCTAGGGTTTCATTTTAGCAGGCTAGCGGGTGCACACTAGTATCTCTTTGTGGTTTTTATTTGCATTTTCTAATAACTAAGGATGTGATTTTTGTGTGTTTATTGTCATTTGTACGTCTTGTGTTATAAAGTACCTATCCAAGCCTTTTGTCCATTTTAAAAATTGGGTTGCCTTTTTATTAGTTAATCTAGTGATAGAATATTCTGGATATTGACATTTTGTCAGATATATGTTCTGCAGATAGCTTTTCCCTGTCTGTGGCTCATCACTCTCTTAATGGAGTGTTCTCATGGGCAGAGATGTTTAATTCTAAAGAGATCCAATGTGTGAAACTCCTTTTTGTGTCTTGTCCCAAAAATCTACAACTAACTCAAGGTTGCAAACAATTTCTCTTGTACAAGCTTTATGGTTCTAGCATTCTCATTTGATTTAGCTTAAATTATTTGTAGTGAAACGGATCAGGATCCCTTTTTTCCTATAAGGACATCCAGTAGTTCCAACACCATTTGTTGAAAAGGTTTTCCTTTCACCATTAAGTTTTTTTGGTGCCCTTGTCAATAATTAGCTGACTGCGAGAGTACAGGTCTATTTCTGGACTCTCACGTTGTTCCACTGACCTGTGTGATCATCTTCACATGATGCCATACTGTCTTCATCAATGTATTTTACAGCAAACCTTGAATCATGTAGTATCAATTCTTTAATATTCTTCTTTATAAAGATAGCTTTGGCACTTACAGGTTTCCATAAAATTTTTCAGAATTAATTTCTCTATTTCTTAAAAGCCTGCTGAAATTAATCAACGCTGCAGATCAATTTAGAGAATAAAATCCTAAAATATTGAAACTTCTAATCATGAACATTGTATGGCATATCACTCCACTTATTTTCTTAATAGTTGGTGGTTTTCCACGTAAAATTCTTACACATCTTTCATTAGATTTATTCCTAGATTTGGTTAAAAACATAAAAAAAATCCCTATCTGATTTTTAGAATACTATTGCCAATGATATTTTTAACAAAACAATATCACTTACAACTTCCCCTGGGTGGTTTTGCACACGCAGTTCTTGGCGCACGGATAGCTGCTCCTCTCACTTTTATCCCTGCCTGCTCCTCCTCCTTCCACCTGCTCCTCCCTGCTGTGGGCTGAGTTAGTAATCGCATCTCTGGGTTATGAGAAAGGCCTATGTGAGTTCTCATTAATGCAAAATCTTGCCATTTTTAACTGTTTGTTGTCTGTCTCCTATAGTCTGGAGTCTCCTATAGACTTCCTTAGGCAGTCTGAGGTAAAGGCTTACGTCTTCAATCTCTGTATCACAGTAAATATTGAGTCAACATATAAATTCAGAAGGCAAAGAAGAACATGGAACACTCTGTGGACAAATGACAGCAATTTGATGTCCATCAGGTTTAATTTTCTGCATAAATCTCCACATATTGTTGCATGTCCGACACAGAATACACCTGTCTGGTTTTGGTCATGGCCAATTGGTTGTGAGCAACCATCTGTGCTGATGATCAGGAGACTCCGAGGAAGAGGCTTGCGGTGGCGTCGAGGAAACCCTGCACCCTCTGCAGGAGCAGTGAGCAGCTGAAGTCACGCCTGCTCTGCAGGTTTCTCCTCCTCCTCATTCATTAGCTTTAGGCTCATTTAAACATTCTCACCTCTTATCTGTTAAACATGTCTGATTGGCACAGTTCCAGGATTTAAAATGTTTTTAAAATGTTTTATCCTTACGTTTCCCTAGTTAATATGTGATATTTATGTGATTCTGATATTCATATCGATTCTAGGTAGTATTACACAGTGACAAATTGTAACTACATGAAACTTTTTGTTCTACCACTCATTAGGTGTATAATTTTTTTCATATATAAGAAGACACATACAAATACGTCTATTGCACAAATCACACATTTGGTGTCTTGGCAAAAGCCTGTAGCTAATCCAGGGGAAATGATGAGGTAAAATGTATGAAATGTATTTTATGGAACACCGAGTGGTAATTGGAAGCAGTGAATTAGATGCAGGTACAGCAATGTAAGTGGATCATGAGAACAGTGCAATTGGAGAAAAGTCCATACAGGAGGCTCTCTGTGAGTCGACCACCCAAAGGACTGTCACAGACTGGTCAACATATGGAGGTGGCACCATAGGGATTAGGCCCACTGTGCCGACACATATATGTGGTGTACCTCTGGTCTACGAAAATTAGGTCAACATAAGGTGGTCAATGTAGGGAGGTGGTCAACGATGGAGAGTTCACTGCTTGTAACACAAAAGCATTGGTGTAAACTGAAAACTGAGCTGACATAAAACATCAATAAAAATGCATCAAAACAAAAGCCACTTTTCAAAACCACACTGAAACAAAAATATACATTAGAATCATTGCATGGAAGAAAGGGGAGGTTACAGGAGTGGGAAACGGGAAAAATAGGAAAGCAATCAATCAGGGAAGCTCCTCGCAGATTACTCAGGATATCGTACTGGAAAGGAGTTGGAGAAACTGCAGCTTCTTTTCCTAAGATCCTAAACAGCAAGTAAAGAGGTAAAAACAAGTTTGGAGAGGGTAACGTGAGATAATCCATGAGAAGTGCTCAGGAAGGCGGTGCAGTGGCTCACGCCTGTAGTCCTAGCACTCTGGGAGGCAGAGGCAGGGGGATTGCCCTGAGCTCATAGGTTCAAGACCAGCCTGAGCCAGAGTGATACCCTATCCCTAAAAAAAGTAGCCAGGTGTTGTGGTGAGCACCTATAGTCCAAGCTACTCGAGAGGCTGAGGCAAGAGAATCACTTGAGCCAAAGAGCTGGAGGTTGCTGTAAGCTGTGACACCACAGCACTCTACCTAGGGTGATATGGTGAGACACTGTCTCAAAAAATAAAAAGTGCTGAGCAAGTGCCTTGCACATAATAAACATAGAATGATTTTGTTGAACTGATATTTGTAGACTCCTAATATGTGCAGAAAAGCACACTCCTTGTGGATAGGGACCTTGTTTGCCCCAACATCTAAAACACGGAACGGTGCCTGTAAGGACCCAGTAAATAATGGGAGTGTGAATGGCAAGTTCTCAGATAACAGTGATGAGAAAAAGCTATGTTGTTTTCTGCCCTCCTAGAGCTAACAGTTTGGAAGGGAGACAGACGCCAACTACAAAATACAAGTAAATATAAAATTACAACTGTATCAAGTATAAGTGCTCATGGTTCTATGAGGTTCTGTTAGTGGGAAGGCTGGATCTGGTCAGCGAGATCAGAAAAGCTTCCAATGAAGTGACCACTTGTTAAACAGAAGAAGGTCATTCCAGACAGGAAGAACAGTGTGTGCAAAGTCCCTGTGGCAGTTGAGAGATTGGTAAATACAAGTGCCTAAGAGAGGTGGGGTGCTGGGGTTCAAAAAGGAGGGGCCTCAACTGGACAGTGGGACTGGAGAGGAGGCTGGCCTTTGTCAAGCATGTCTAGGAACTCATCTTTACCTTCTGAGCAATGGAAAATAGGTAAGGAGGCTTAAGATGGGAGATTTGCAATCATATATACCATTTTAGAAGCTCATCAGTATCAGTTTGGAGAGATGGTAAATCTAGTTGAGACCACACTGTCACAGCACAGGTGAGACACAGGTGAGACCGCCGTGGCTTGCACTAGGCTGATAGGGGAGAATGGAGAGAAGCGGCCAGATAGTGAATGCTGGGGAGATTGATATTACTTGTAACCACTGACGCAGGGGATGGGGTAGCTCTAGGCAATATGGCTGGCTCCTAGATGCCAAGAAAAACCTGAAACTAAGGGAGATAAACAATCTTCTCAAACAAAAAGAAAAGAAAAATGAATAGTCCATCTGCTTTATTCAGTGTGATTACAGGGTGTGCGTTGTCCTTGGGAACAGTTTCTACTACACAGTCTGGATACTAAAATGTTATAGAAGTAACATTTTACTGCCTCACTCTGCCCATAGATGATAGAAATTCAGACTCACCACCTATGGCTTGTGCTAGCGCAGCGTAGGCAGGTACATTCTCATCAGTTGGGCTTATATGGACAACTCATTAGCAAGTATGTTTGTTTGTTTTGGGTTTTTGGCCAGGGCTGGGTTTGAACCCACCACCTCCAGCATATGGGCCGGCTCCCTACCCTTTCGAGGCACAGGCACTGCCCCACATTAGCAAGTATGAGTTATTTTGATTTTTCTCACCCAGCATTAATTGAATTCTTAATTTTAGACAACCTCATTTAAAATAATACAGTGGTGGAATTTACTCTTTAGTTTGGTTAACGTGATCTTGGATAATCATTGGGGCTGATCTTTGCTTTAGTTAGATACAGGGTAGTGGTGTGTGGATACAGGAAGCTGGTTCTACTGTCTGCTTGAAAAACTGACGTCAGGACTATAGAGACCAGGTTTACCACTTCTGATAAAGAGACCAATTACGATTCATTCCTCGCTCTGTTTCTTTGCTGTGAGAGAAGAATCTCCATGATTCTTGTCCCCTATTAATGATTTCATGACCTGGTGTGTGTAGGTTTCTCCCTTGTGCAAAACTTAGCAATTTGTAGGAAATGTTGGTCTTTCTCCCAAATGAGGAGTTCTGATATGCTTAGAGCTCTCGCCCCTATACTAAGACTTTGAGTCAGTAAATCTGTGAAGGCTTTTTAATAGCAGACTTTCAAAAGATTCTATTTAGCATTTTTAGCATTTTAAATTTCACATTTTCAGCTGACTTTAGCTGACTTTAGCTATAACACACAGTGGATTAAGACTCCTATCTAAGACCTTCACTCCAAGACCATCCTCCAGTGAAGGCCAGAAGTCTTTTATGTTTAGTTAAGATTCATTTCAGTAGGAAATAATCTTATCTGACTAATTTTTGAGACCAGAATATGCCTTTAAAGGCAATCCTCAAAATTCTCATTTTAAAATTGTAATTACCTGGCCATTTCAGTCCCCACAGGTTCTGTGTAGGAGACAGTGGCTACACTGGTGACTGACTCTTCTCCTAGACATGTCTCTGAAAAATGCAAGGGCTGCTGGTAAGAGCAGACCTGGGGTGATGATAGTTGGCCTCTGGTCCACTTAGATTTTGTAGCTCTTGGGAAAGCTTCTCATAATCAGTATTTCCTTCTCAATAGCTAGAATTTAGAGTAGTTAAAATCTGTAGGGATGAACTTCTGAGGGCAAAAACACGTGACATATTTGGGAATAAGTCTTAAACTGATTAACTAGCTATAGTATAGCTTTGTGAACTTATTGCCGTGGTGCTGTCAAACCTGTGCCTTGAGGTCTATCTGTCTGTAGGTTATTTTTCCCCCTTCCATACTGCTGTAAATGGTGGTACCCATTGTAGCATACGTTTGATTTTTTTAATGTTTCATGTAAAAACTACCTCAACTTTACACTTGTATCCTCATTGTAAACAAGCCCGTCTTCCTAGGCGTATATTTGTGTATAAGTGTTCTACTGATTCTTCTACTTTTGCAATTTTAATCCTCTATTATTTCTTCTACTTTGCTTTGTGGAAAAGGGTAAAATTTAAAAAAAACTGGAATTAAAAAAAGAATCTGAAACTCTTGAAAATAATTGTGCTGTTCATGGAGGGTCTTATGGATCAGATGTCCAAAGCTCACTATGAGATGAAATCCCTAAACAAACTGAGAACTAAAGTCTCCTCCTGTCTCTCCTGACGTTGTTCTAGCACTTGATAGTTGGAGAAATTTGAGGTCCATAAGTGCCTTACTTGTCATGCCTTTTTTTTTTAGAGTCGGGGGCCCCCCATGTTACTTGCAGCTGCAATCATATGGACTACAGCCTAAACTCCTGGTCTCAGTCTCCCACGGAACTGGACCTACAGGGATGCGCCTCTGCCTGGCCCCAAATGACTTTGACCCAGTTGGTTAGTTACTGTTGATACTGGCCTTGTTGCTGTTCAAATTCATAACATTCATTGGTTAGCTCTGGAGCCTGGTGCTCCTAACAGGCTCTGCAGCTCCACAACCTTCCTGCTCATACTACACACCAGTCCAGCCTACATGAAATCCCCTGCCTACTGGGAGGAGGGACAGCACATTCCACTCCATTTGCTGGTCATCTATAGGGCATTCTGAGTCCACTGAGTGCCATGCTTCTTGCAACCATCTCAACCTGCCCTGCCACATCTGTTCCGAGACAGAGCTGTGCTGACCTCTGCAACAAAGCCCAGCTCCAAATTTGGTGCATAAGCCTGTGTCCTCAGATTTCCTCTGAGGGAAGCTCACCCATGCCCTCCCAAATCTGCACCCAGTGCAAACAGCCAATGCTGTGAGCCAAGCCAGTGTCTCCACTTAGCAGGCGCTAGGGGAGTGCTAGCTCCTTCTTCCTCCACCCACAGGGAAGACCCTCCCAGTTCCCTGCTGATGCCCCAGCATCACTTCTCAGGAAAGGCATTTTATGATCCCCCTCAGGGACGTACAAAAATAGGTATGACATCTCTTCCTCAAAAGTCCAAGCTACAGAATGCTGGTAGTAAATAGAAAATATCAACAATTAGATGAGGTATCACCTGAGAACCAGTCTCAGAGGCTGCTTCTCCCTTTCCCGGCTGTTGGCAAAGGGCTGCTCGCCTTGCGCCTCCACGACAGATTTTCAAAGCACCCTTTAAACAATACAATCTTTGTTTCTGGACCAAGGAGTCTGCCACAGCAATCAATGGAGAAACAGATGAGAGCCAGCAGCTTTACTTTTATTTGCAGAAAAGCCATCAGTTCCAGAGAACAGTAAAGGTATCTCCATAAAGTACTGCTCTGCCCTCTCGTTTCTCTTGGTAACTTTATTCTCATAGTAAAAGTAAATATCAGCATTCTTATTAATCACTATAGTATACATTAAATAGCTTCCTCCTCACAGGTTACAAGGTTACACAATCTCCTCCTACCTTAAAGTGGTTTTATCTTCAAAGCATTTTTACTCTAGACCAAATTTATAGTCAGTCAACACTTCACTGCGAGCAGAGTGCCCTGGGTTCTTGATTGAGTCCAGTTCCCCACATTTTCTCTGACAGCAGGCCTTGGAAGTGAATAAACAATCTCCAGATAGTGGCACCCAGGCTCAACCAGCCTTCTTAGGGCCTGACCAGCAGTGCCTACATGAAATGACCATTCAGGTGAATAGTAGCTGATCACACCTACATGGACACAGAGTTTCTGGGGGAAGGAAGAAGATATGTCTCCCCAAACCACAGGGATTAGGAGGCCCTGTTCCCACATGTGTGGGATGAGTATCAGCCTGGGCCGCTGCCCTGCAGCCCACTTTCCTGGGGCCCTGACGGCCAAAGGAAGCAACAAATGCTCCCCCAGCCATGCAGCCGAGGGGCAAGCTCTCTCCCGGCAAGACTCCCACCCTGGGCTCTCTCTACACACTCACAGTGTAAGCAGCTCTTGCCCCTCGCACCCACGTCTCACCTTCTATATTCTCTTTCTTTTGTCTCACATTTGTCAATTTTAACATGTTTAAGGGGTAATAGCAGCATTATTCACAATGTGCAAAAGATTCAATCAACCCAAACGACTGTGCATGGTTAAATGAACAAACTGCTACAGCCATACGATGCAGTGTTATTATTCAGCTTTAAAAAGGAAGGGATGGCTCGGCGCCTGTGGTTCAACCAGCTAAGGTGCCAGCCACATACACCTAAGGTGGCGGTTTCGTATCCAGCCCGGGCCCGCCAAACAACAATGATGGCTGCAACCAAAAAAAAAAAAAATAGCCAAGTGCTGTGGCAGGTGCCTGTGGTCCCAGCTACTTGGGAGGCAGAGGCAGGAGACTCACTTGAGCCCAGGAGTTGGAGGTTGCTGTGAGCCGTGAAGCCATGGCACTCTACCCAGGGAGACAGCTTGAGGCTCTGTCTCAAAAAACAAAAAAAAAAAGAAGCGAAAAAAAATGAAGAATGTTATGTTCTTTATATATTTAAATTTTTAATTATTAATTTCCCAGAAAAGTATAATTTAAGAAAATTGAATCAAAAAAAATTCCAGATAAAGATTGAACTCTGTCATTTAATCTCATTCTGCCATCAAAATGACAGTAGAGAGATTTTAAAGGCACACATATACAGAGAAAAGGAAAGAGATACAGCAATAAAAAGGTTGGAAATGTGGCCAGGCGTGCTGGCTTATGCCTGTAATCTCAATACTTTGGGGGGCCAAGGCAGGAGGATCACTTGAGGCCAGGAGTTCAAGACAAGTCTGGGCAACACAGCCAGATCCAGGCTATACAAAAAGTAATAAAAATTAGCCAGGCAGGGTGGTACATGCCTGTAATCCCAGCTACTTGGGAGGCTGAGGCAAGAAGATCCCTTGAGCCCAAGAGTTTGAAGTTGCTATGAGGTATAACTTCACAGCACTCTACCCAGGGCGACAGAGTGAGACTCTGACTCAATTCAAATAAAAAAAAAAAAAGAAAACAAGAATGAAGTGTAGGGCAGCACCTGTGGCCTAGTGGGTAGGGTGCGGCCCCATATACCAAGGGTGGTGGGTTCAAACCCGACCCCAGCCAAACTGCAACAAAAAAAATAGCTGGGCATTGTGGTGAGTACCTGTGGTCCCAGCTACTCAGGAGGCTGAGGCAAGAAAATCGCCTAAGCCCAGGAGTTAGAGACTGCTGTGAGCTGGGACGCCATGGCACTCTACCAAGGGCGATAAAGTAAGACCCTGTCTCTACAAAAAAAAAAAAAAAAAAAAAAGAACATGAGGTGTGTCTTAACTCATTGATAAGTAGAAGGCCACTGTTACGAACATCAAGTTACTCTGGCATCATGCAGAGCAGCTGTGAAGCGCTCTACCAATAGAACACAGCGGAGTGCTGTGTTTTCTGCTTGGCGCTTTCTTTCTCCCTTCCCCTCATTATAAGCTATGTCTATAACTCAGGGAAAAATTGAAAATTGACAGGTGATTATCATTTAACAAGAAGGGTTATCATAGAACTAAATGAGTCATGAAAAATCCTAAGTCAACCCCTTCAGTTTACACTTGAAGCAGTTTCCCAGGCTCTTTGTAACTGAACTGGGACCTGAACCAGAAACGCTAATAACCAGATCAGCACTCTTACCAGATCCCCCTACACTCCTCCAATTGAGAAAAATGCCTTGTACACTAGCGATTTTACTCCCAACTCCCATGTCAAACTTTTTGGTTTCTGGCTATTTGAGCTTTCTAAAATCTACCTGCCAGCTGTGTGCAAAATAATCCTAAATTTATGTATACACACATATTTGCCTAAAGAAGGAAGAGGTTATTTAAGCATCAAAGTTTCCAAGATATAACAACAGAAGACCAAATATAAACTGTGACAAAGACGACACAGTACCCGGTCATTTGTGTGTAAATGTAACAGAAGCCAGGAACTGGATTGTACATTATATCATATTAAGCTAAATAATGCTTTTTTTCAAACTATTATAATTTCTGTTTTATATTTCTTATGTTCAAATTACCAACATCTAGTGGCTTTCAAAATATAAATTCAATTAAAAGAAAAAAGACCAGTACCATTCTATCACTGATTGACAAACTGTGAGGTGAATTTTTCTAGCATTTTCTTGAATCAAAAAATACAAAATATTTACCTTGAAAATTATAAAGTAGACAAATATAAAAATGATGAATGTTCTTCACAACACATAGTATCAAACCTTAAAATTCAAACTTTCATTCCAACCTCCTTTTGAAACTATAAAATGACAAATGTATGTTGATGAAAATAAAACAGAACTAAATATTTAATAAACAAACTGCAAGAGTGTCTTCAAATAAAATATTCAAACATTAGTAAGAAACACGGCAACACCTGATGAGGACACGCTTACCTTTCTACACATTGTAAAGAGTATTTCTAAATGCTTTGGACATGACAGTAAGGTATCTGTATCTATTGTCACGTAATTATGCAGGAGAGGCATCATGTCTGAAAAAAATCCAAAATTCCGGTGAGATTTGAGTATTCCTACTGAAACCACAGCTCTGAAGTGCCCACACAGTCCTATCTTCCCTTGCAACCACAAAATGCTAGAAACGAAAGCAATAAATCTGCCTATTTATGGATGAGGAAAATAAGGATCAGAAAGATTAAAAGGCTCGTCATCTACTGGTAATTCTTGTGAACTTGTTTCCTCTTCGCCACTGCCCCCATCACCATCTGACATACTTTATATCTCCGTGCTTGTTTGAGTGTCTTCCTTGCTTTCCCCGCCCCCACTAGAATGTAGCTTCAAAAGGGCAAAGGCTATTTTGCTCATTGCTGTATTGCTGAACTCAGAAGAGTGCTTAGAATTGTATTCAAAAAATATTCATTGATAGATGCTCTGGTTGTAAAGTAAATTACAATATAGTAAGAAATAAATACAACATACCTCTTCTACCTATATACCTAGTGCTGAAAAACATTACTACGATAGCTCCACCTTTTACTTGACAGGGAAATAAGCACATTTTCTGATCAGTACTGAAATTGTACATGTTTTTATTTTAGGTGTCATTGGAAGTAATATCTAGATACAGAAAAGCAAAAATGTTACACGGTCAAAAAACCATACCTGTAAAGTATTCAAAGCAATCCTGTTGAAAAACTTCATATAATATAACTAAAAGCTGCCACATTTGAGGGGAAATACTATGGCAGGTTAAGCTGTATGCCAGTGAAAGAATCTCTTCATAGAATTCTAGAAAGAAGAAAATCTCTAGTTAGAATCCTGAGAACAGCAAAAATGAAGCACAAAGACCCCACCCGGGAGAGTTGAGACTACACACTCGCGTAGTGTGTATCCATGTCTCACGTACTTGCCAAGCCTGCCTCTCTCAGCACTTGCATCTTGAGCTACTAGGTATATGCCACCTAAATTTGTTTTTACTAAAACTTTTACACTACTGAAAAAATATAAAATTTTTTCTACTCTATCATATATAAAATACAGCTTATATTTATAAAACGATTAGAAATGAATACAAGAAGGAAGAAATTATCATACCTGTCTCATGTAGAAGACTTAAAACTTATGAATAACAATATTCTTTGGAGAGCTAATTGCACTGGGCTAAATAACTATCTCAAATTTATATTTCATAAACAACTATATACTGTGCAATATTTTGTTGATTTACAAAACCTGTAAGATTTATATAGTATTCAAGTTATTCAAAACAATTAGACCCATTATAGGAGAGTCCAAAGGAAATGTTCTTACATTCTCATATATATTATCATTACCCTCAGTCAAAAGTAAGTTATTTACATACATATAATCAGAAAACACAAACCTTATTACAAAAATGTGAATTGATTCCAATCACTTCAAAACAAAGAGTTCTAACTTGAAAGGTTTTTTCCTTTTTCCTCTTATCAAAAGAACCAATTTTCACCCTGGAAGCTTGATTAAAGGTTTTTTTCCCCTAAAGTTACTTAAGATTTAATACATTCAAAAGCCAGGAGTACAGATACTTGCCATACTGAAGGCAAAATGAGATGGAAATTACAGATACTGGGAAATAATTTAAGCTAATCACTTGAAAATAATAAGTCACACATATCTAAATATTGAATTTCTGAAAGTTCTACCATGGTACTGGTATAAAAACAGAACCATAGACCAATGGAACAGAACAGACAGCCCCAAAGTAAATCCCATTTATGATTGATTAATGTTCAATAAAGATGTCAAAAAAATTCAATGGAGGAAGGACAGTCTCTTCAATAAATGGTGCTGGGAAAATCGGATATCCACATGCAGAGGAAATTAGACCTCGTCTTACACCATACAGAAAAATCTATCAAAATGGATTAAATACTTAAACTTTAAGACCCGAAATTGTAAAACGACTAGAAGAAAACACATTGGTCTGGGGAAAGATTTTTTTTTTTGACATAACCCCAAAGGCACAGGCAAAAAAAGCAAAATTAGACAAACAGGGTTTTCCTTGCATAGCAAAGAAACAATGTACACAATAGAGGAAAATATTTGCAGGGCATATATCAATAAATAGTTAATATCCAAAACATACAAGGAACATGAACCATTCCATAGCAAAAAATAAATAATCCAATTTAAAAATGAACAAAGGGCCTGAACAGACATTTCCCAAAGGACAACATACAAATGGCCAACAGGTCCATAAAAAAAAATCACCAATTATCAGGGAAATGCAACTTAAAACCACAATGAGATACCATCTCCCACCTTTCAGAATAGCTACTATCAAAAAAATGGAAGGGGTTGGGAAGTGGTTCATGCCTTTAACCCTAGCAGTTTAGGAGGATCACTTGACACCAGGAGTTCAAGTCCATCCTGGGCAACATAGTGAGCCCTTATCTTTAAAAACATCTTTTTAAAATTTAGCCAGGTACCAGCCTGAGTAAGACTGAGACTCTATCTCTAAAAAAAGCCAGGCGTTGTGGTGGGCACTTATAGTCCCAGCTATTTGGGAGGCTGAGGCAAGAGAATCACTTGAGCCCAAGAGTTTGAGGTTGCTGTGAGCTGTGATGCCACGGCACTCTACCAGGGACACAGAGTGAGACTCTGGTCTCCAAAAAAAAATTAGCAAGGTGTGGTGGCCTGTAGTCCCAGCTGCTAAGGAGGCTGAGGCAGATAGATCTCTTGAGTCCAAGATGACACCTTAGCTGGTGTGACAGAGCCAGACCCTGTCTCAAAAAAAGAGGGAAAAAAAAGGTAAATGTTGGTGAGGAGGTAGAAAAAAACCGAACTCTTGCACACTCTTGGTAGTCATGTAAAATGGTGCAGCCACTGTAGAAAACATTATAGAGATTCATCAAAAAGTTAAAACCAGAACTACCATATGATCAAGCAACTGCATTACTGGGTCTATATCTAAAGGATATCGGGAAAACCTAAGGGTCCATCAATGGATGAAGGCATAATGTGGTATGCATACTCAATGGGATACTACTCAGTTTTAAAGAAAAAATATCCCATTAGCTGCAACATGGATAAACCTAGAACGTACTATGCTCAGCAAAATAAGCCAGAACAGAGCTTTCAGAAATTCTTTCACTATTCTTACCATTATTATTAACTAAAGTTCCTAGTTTCCAGCGGGGTTCACTCTTGGCATTGTATTATACATTCTACGGGTTTTGGCAAACGTATAATGACGTGTGTCCTTCCCTACCACAGCCTACAGAAGAGTTACACTGCCTTCATAATCCCATGCTCCACCTACTCAGCCTCCCTTCTCTCCCATCCCCAACCCCTGAGAAACACCGGTCTCTTTACTGAAAAACACACTTAAATATATTATTTTTGTTTTAATTGACAAAATTGTATACTTTTATGATATATGACATGTTTTGAAATACATATATTTTATAGAATGGCTAAATCAAGCTAATTAACACATCCATTAACTCACGAACTTATTTCTTTGTGAGACCACTTAGCGGTTTTTCAAGCATGTAATACATTATTAGTGACAGTCCCTTGTTTTAACCAATATCTCTCTACCTCACTCCCATCTGTGAACCCTTCATAACCACCATTCTAGTCTCACTTCCTAGGAGCTTGTCGATTTTTGGATTCCAGACAAGAGTGAGATTACATAGTAGCTTTTTTTTTTTTTGAGACAGAGTCTCACTATGTCACCCTCATTAGAGTACCATGGTGTCACAGCTCACAGCAACCTCAGAGTCTTGGGCTTAAGTGATTCTCTTGCCTCAGCCTCCCAAGTACCTGCGACTGCAGGTGCCCACCACAACGCCCGGCTATTTTTTGGTTGTAGTTGTCATGGTTGTTTGGCAGGCCTGGGCTGCGTTTGAAACTGCCAGCTCTGGTGTACGTGGCCAGTGCCCCAGCCACTGAGCTACAGGCACCGAGCCAATTACATAGTATCTTGTCTTTCTGTGCCTGGCTTATTTCACTTAGCAAAATGTCCTTCAGGTTCACCCACATTGTCCCAAATGGCAGGATTTCCTTCCCTTTTAAGGCTGAATAGAATTCCACTGTTTATAAATACCACATTATATTCAAATAATATTCAAATATTATTTATAGATTAGTAGTGCTGGCTCAATTTTTTACTAATGTGAACAATTATAAGTCTGAAGAAAATTGCTATTAATCAGGAACATGGTCTTCTTGTATCATTCTGAATACTATACAGCTTGCATCTTTCTCATGCCTATAGGACTTGGGGCTGGCATCTCCAAAATGCTTGGATACTAAACTACCATCAGTTACTATTTTACACAGAAGTCAGATACTACAATAGACAACAGGAAAACGATTCACACTTCTGATAAAAAAAAAATATGCTAATTAAACTGTGGCTCAGGCTCGGCGCCTATAGCTCAACCGGCTAAGGCACCAGCCACATACACCTAAGGTGGCGGGTTCGAATCCCCAGCCCGGACCCGCCAAACAACAATGTCGGCTGCAACCAAAAAATAGCCAGGCGTTGTGGCGGGCGCCTGTGGTCCCAGCTACTTGGGAGGCGGAGGCAAGAGACTGGCTTAAGCCCAGGAGTTGGAGGTTGCTGTGAGCTGTAATGCCACGGCACTCTACCTAGGGGGACAGCTTGAGGCTCTGTCTCAAAAAAAAAAAAAGAAAAGAAAGAAAACATTAGCCTAGATAACAGTTACATCTTCAAGGGAAATGTCAGATAAAAGTGTTTAGCTTTCTATGTAAGTGGGTAAAATGACAAATGATTTTAAATTGTCTGGGTTTCTTTCTTTCAATTTGTCTCTTCTTTACTCTTGCCCTTATCTTTTTTCAGCACCATTAATTTTTCAAATTTCATATTAATACTATTAATATGAGAGAATATGATTCGGTTACATTGTTGCATTGGTAAGGTTAAATCCTAGTTGTAGTTGAGTCCTTCATGCAGGAAGTGTCCATATACCTGCACACCCACACGGTACCTGTCAGGGGGGAACTTACTAAACACCTTCCTCACCCACTTCTTGCATTTAATTGAGTTTTTCTTTCATGCGGACCTGTAGTTAATATACTAGTTTCAATTTAGTATCCAGTACATGGGATGCTTGATTTTCCAGTCATGTGATACTTTAATTAGGAGAATATTCTCCAAATCCTTACGGGTAAATATGAAAGATACAAAGTCTTCCATCTTTTTTTTATGGCTGAAAAGTATTCCATGTTATACATAGGCCACAGTTTTTTGTCTTTTTTATTTTTTTTTTGAGACAGAGTCTCAAGCTGTTGCCCTAGGTAGAGTTCTGTGACATCATAGTTCACAGCAACTTCCAACTCTTGGACTCAAGCAATCCTCTTGCCTCAGTTTTTCTGTTTTTAATAGAGATGGGGTCTTGCTTTTGCTCAGGTTGGTCTCGAACTCAAGAGCTCAAGCAATCCACCGGGCTCCGCCTCCCAGAGTGCTAGGATTATAGGCATGAGCCACCTCGCCAGGCCATGCCACAGTTTCTTAATACATTCATGAGTTGATGGGCACTTGAGTTGTTTCCCCATCTTTGCAATTGTGAATTAAGCTACTATAAACATTTGCATGCAAATGTCCTTATGGTAAAATGGCTTATTTTCTTTTGGATATCTAGTAATGGAATTGCAGGATCAAATGGAAAGTCTACTTTCAGTTCTTTGAGGAGTCTCCATACTTCTTTCCATAAAGGTTGTACTAGTTTACAGTCCCACCAGCAGTGCATGAGTTCAACACCATTCATAATTCAAGCAAAATCTGAGTACAAAGACTTGATGAAACAATATATTTATAGCAGAAAATATTAAATAAATATATTAAAATACAGATCAACACATATGTAAGAATCACAGGCTACTCTTAACTAGATAGAAACAAAACTTCTGATTACTGAAAGTACATATTGTAAACACAGTAACTTCAATAGCACATAAAAGAGAAACATAAATGTTCTGATTTTACACATAGATTAATTTGTGGTTTAGCTATTTTCACAGACCAGATGAGGAGTGGCTAGAAGTAGAGGTAATAAACTCATATAAAGTTAGAAAAAGGCTGGGAAAATTAGAAAGTGCCCAAATAACTTTAAGAATATTTTCTTTCCAATTCAGATCTCCAATCATATTTCAAAAGGAGAAGGAGAGAGGGAAGAGACAGAGAAATCAGGAAGTCTTTTCTTCCTGCAGCTGTGGGTATGGTACATGATTGCTGTATATCCTGACTTGTGATTACTTTCCAAAATTTGGAAAGTTATTAATCCATAGCAAAGAGTTATACAACTGCATTCTAAAATAAGTATCTAGGGCAGCGCCTGTGGCTCAAAGGGGTAGAGCGCCAGTACCATATGCCAGAGGTGGCAGGTTCAAACCCAGCCCCAGCCAAAAACTACAAAAAAAATAAAATAAAATAAAGAAAGTATCTAGGTTCAAAAAGTGCTGAAAATATAAGTTGAAATGTCATCACATTTATTCTGTACTTTCAAGAAGCAAAGATATTTAACTTCTTTTGAAACTATGGGAATTATTATAATAAATAAGTGAAAAAAATTTAGTTTTAAGATTTAACTAGCTTACCATTAGTAGGAGTTGTAAATTGTGATAACCTTCTGTACGCTTTGGCATTATTCAAAAAAAATTTAAAGTGCATATATACACTTTTTACAGAGATAATTTCCCTTTTAGGAATACATGGACAGGGTCGGCGCCTGTGGCTCAAGTGGCTAAGGCGCCAGCCACATACACCTAAGGTGGCAGGTTCAAATCCAGGTCGGGCCTGCCAAACAACAATGACAGCTGCAACCAAAAAATAGCCTGTGGTCCCAGCTACTTGGGAGGCTGAGGCAGGAGACTCACTTGAGCCCAGGAGTTGGAGGTTGTTGTGAGCTGTGATGCCACTGCACTCTACACAGGGAGATAGCTTGAGGCTCTGTCTCAAAAAAAAAAATACATGGACAAATGCGCAGGAGTATACATATAGTAATATTCCTACGGTATTGTTATTGTCTTATTACTGACAGAGAAAACCTGAAGAAAAGCAAAATGTATGCTGGTCTAAGTGTCATAAATTTATAGTTGAAGAAACTGAGGCTTATACTGGACAGGTCACTAATTGCAAAGACAAAGGTTACCATCTACATGACTTATAGAGGCTCCTTCCAAAAGTACCATCAGTTCATTTTATTCCTCAAAGCTGAGGAATTATTACTTTAATAATTCTTCAGCAAAATCATCATCTGAGAACAAAATGATGATAATACTGAGAAGGCAAAAAAGGGAGGCAGAGTGACAGGAAGGACTTCATTTTTGTATTTATTTTTTTATTTTATTTATTTATTTTTTTTTTTTTGAGACAGAGCCTCAAGCTGTCCCCCTGGGTAGAGTGCTGTGGCATCACAGCTCACAGCAACCTCCCACTCCTGGGCTCAAGCAAGTCTCCTGCCTCTGCCTCCTGAGTAGCTGGGACCACAGGCTCCCGCCACAACACCTGGCTATTTTTTGGTTGCAGCCATCATTGTTGTTTGGCAGGCCCAGGCTGGATTTGAACCTGCCACCTTAGGTGTATATGGCTGGTGCCTTAGCCACTTGAGCTTGGTATTTAAAATATAGCCAGGCTAGGTGCCTATAGTTCAGTGGCTAGGGCACTGGCCACATACACTGTGACTGGCAGGTTCAAACCTAGCCCACGCCTGCCAAACAACAATGGTAACTACAAGAACAACAAAAATAGCCAGGTGTTGTGGCAGGCACCTTGGGAGGCTGAGGCAAGGGTATCACTTAAGCCCAAGAGTTTGAGGTTGCTGTGATCTGTGACACCATAGCACTCTACCAAGAGTGACACAGTGAGACTTTGTCTCAAATAAATAAATTAAAGCCAAATCCTTTTTTTCTAAAATTAGTATATAATACTGAACTATAACTTATAAGGGAAACATTTTTCTTCCTGTGTTGAAATAGCATGCCAATCAATGGCTACCAAGGAAATATACCTCATTTATGTGCATTCATTTTTATATGAACCCCAATTATGAAACATTTTGCCATAAAATAAAATGCATCATTAAAGTCAGAATTATTGGCTCGGCGCCTATAGCTCAATGGGCTAAGGCGCCAGCCACGTACACCTAGGGTGGCGGGTTCGAATCCCCAGCCCGGACCCGCCAAACAACAATGATGGCTGCAACCAAAAAAATAGCCGGGCGTTGTGGCGGGGGCCTGTGGTCCCAGCTACTTGGGAGGCAGAGGCAGGAGACTCGCTTGAGCCCAGGAGTTGAAGGTTGCTGTGAGCTGTAATGCCATGGCACTCTACCCAGGGGGACAGCTTGAGGCTCTGTCTCAAAAAAAATAAATAAATAAATAAAGTCAGAATTATTTTTACAAATTCCGCCAATTTGCAAATTCCATCCCTTCTAGCTTTTCACTCCCCTAAAACATTACCAACAGCTATTTATTGCACACCAGTAACCCACTTATTCTTGGAGTTGAAGCTTGTTTCCTCTCACCCTGTACTTGATGAAGTAGAAGATCTGATATTTGTACAGGATGGAAGCTTTAAAAACCTGCCAGCTCTTCAATTCTTCCTCTACCCATAAATGCCAATGTCATGTATTCTCTGCCCAACTCTGTATTTCTTGGAGTTAAAGAATCAATTCTGGATGACAAAAAGATGAAACTCTGAATCCAAAATCTACAAGACAGTGCTGAGAACATGAGCTACACAGCAGTAGATAACAAACAATAATAATGGGTAATAATTATTGAGCATGCATTATGTATCAGGCAACATGTCAAGAACTTAAAGGCGTTATTATCTCATGTGAACCTCCCAGAAGTATCATTATACCCATTTCACAGATGGTGAAACTGGGTCTTAGAGCTAAGTGACCTATGCAAAATGATACAGCTCCTAAGTGACAGATTTAAAAAGACAAAGAGCTTGAGAAAAAATTTAGGCTTTCAATGGCCAACCTCCAAAGCTCGTAACCTGAAGGTTGTAGCTATCTGCAAAATGTCACAGTTAAAATCCTAAATTTCTTAAGGATCATTTTTATTTATTTTTTTTAGTTCAACTTAGATCAATTCAATATGGATAGTACATGCTACTCTGATTATAATTGTTATTTAAAAAGGAGGAACCAAATTAATAATAATTAAAGGTTTTGAGCAAAAACTTTTTGTAATGTGGGATTCAAAATAGAAAAACAACTTAAGAGATCCCTTCTGTGGAAAGTTTGGGAGACAATAGACTAAATGAACTCAATGATTTATTCTAGTTCTAACATCTGAGTTTCTGACAAATGCTTCCAAATCAGAAATATGTCTGCCCCACCTTTGCTCCTGTCCTCCCTCCCTCCCAATCCCACACTTACAAGCTACCATCTGCTTTTCATTAGCACTGGCAACCTACAAAACTGACATTGGCTCTCACCAGGATAAGCCAAAAAGCTAGAGTTGACTCAACTTTAATTCTTTGCCGTGAATAAGGAGCAATTCTTCCTTCCAATTTTATTCTGATTCTCCTGGCTACCTGTGAACTAATTTGCCTTCTGACAACTTGCTCAGGTCTGCTTCTTCAAGTGCAGGCAGCTGCTTAGTGTATGGTCACTAGTGTATGCCTAGTGTATGCTTAGAATTTCCATCCTAGCCCCATTCTCTAGGATTTGGATCATCTTGATAGATTAAGAAGTATCTAATAGTACCAGTGTCCACATTCTTGTGATTCACAGGTACTATTTTCTCTTTTCTGTTTCCTTGCTAGTTCCACTTGAGCTGCTACAAGCCATATCCTGCCACGATACCCTTAAATGGATCATTCTACTATGGCTGATTTTGACTGGGATGTACTTCATAAAATGCTATGGGCAGCTTAGGGACACATTATGTATGTATAATATCATACATAGTGTATAAAATCATTACTTGCTTCTGTACTTTTTTGGTTATAGATAATGACCCAAAATTCTAAAGTGTGTCAACACAGGATGTATATAGGTACTGAGACTCTAACAGTGAAACAGGGCAGACAACATTCCTGCTCTAATAGATTGTACTCTCCACTCACATTCCAATCAAAGGAGGAGAAAGAAAACAAAGAACAGCAGCCTGGTAAATACTATACAGAGAACTGCAATAGGTGGACCCAAGAATGATTAGGTGGCTAGGTGAGATTGGGTAATAAATGAAGAAGGGATCACAAAATCTGAATAGCTTTAAGATGCCATGCAGGGATAATAGGTGCTCATTCCGGAGTAGGAAACAGCAAGAGCAGAGACCCTAAGGCAAAAAGTAGGATGACAAGGTCACAGGAACAGAAAAAAAAAGGCCAATATGGCTGAAGCTTAATAGGCCACTAGGATAGTGATAAAAGGTAAATTTGGAAAGGCAAGCGGGGCTTTGTAGGACAAGGTGAAATTTAATTCCAAGTGCAAATAAAGCCACAGGAGTGGGTTTTAAGCAGTCTTCTCATTTATGGAGTAAAAAGGCCACTGTCTTTGCTATGTAGATAACAGACTATAAAAGGTCAAGAATAGAATAGGAAAATCCATTAGAAGACTTGCAGTAATGCAGCTGAGAGATGATGAACGCCTAGACTAAGAAGGTGGCAGAGATGGAGAGGTTCAATTAGGAAGCAGAACTGACAGGACTTAATGACAGAGAAAAGTCAAGGATAACTTACGGGTTTTTGACTTGAGTAACTGGTGGAGAATGATGTAATTTTATAATTTAGTGAAATAGGAAAGGCTATGAAAAATCCTAATTTAGAGGGGAGAAAATCAAGAGTAAAAATTTAGAATTAGAAAAACCATTATGGATCATTTACTTCAATCATTTTATTCTAGAGAGAAGCAAACAGTAGCTCAAACTTGTCCATGTGAATTGCCAAAAATGACAAACTATCAGTACGTTCTAGAAGAGCCACTGCCTCACTTTACCAAGTGTTCTTAGTGCCATGGACCCCTTTAGCAGTCTGATGAGCCTTGGACTCAAAATAATGTTTTAGTTTTATATACACAAACACATGAAACTGGGGTTCAAAGGAGTAGGGCGCCAGCCCCATATGGCGGAGGTGGCAGGTTCAAACCCAGCCCCGGCCAAAAACTGCAAAAGAAAAAAACACACGAAACTAATTTTTTGAAATACAATTATCACAATAGTAAAAAAGAATATGATTTGGTAACACTACATGTGCTTCCATAGCAACTCATTAGATAACAAAATCTCCTAGTGATCTAATCACTACCATAATTTCAAAGCAAGGATGAGTGAGGTAAGCAATATTTCAAGATAACTATAACAACTTCAATATGAAAAAAAAATTTCTATGATTTCTACTGACAAAAAAGCTATAAGTACTACTGTTACTAGAATTTGTTCCCTTCATGCTTTATTTCAGGTGAAGGTTAGTGAAAAAATATATAACTTTTTAACCCTCTTAAGTTCATGGACACATAATTTGTGGACCCTGGGCTAACAGCCCCAGTTAAAACACCAATTCCCCTACCCTACAGTAATACAACGGCTGTGGGACTGATCACTGTGCCTCCAGTATTTCCTGAAACTCATCCTCATCTGACAAAAGATCACAAAGGCCAGTCTAATGAAGAGTCACCAGTTTAAGCCCTTGTACAGGTTCTTACAGCCTAGGGGAGGTATAAAGGATCAAGTCCAAATGCTTTACTGTGGCACTGAAGGCCTCACTCTCCAAACTCTGCTGCTCCACTTCCACTACACATGGTACTTTGAGTGCACGCTCTCTCTGGATTATAGTTTGTCTTATAACACTCTACTTAGTATAAGACCCTTCCAAAGAATTATCTTTGTAAAGCATCTGATTCCAAACAGATGATTTCTGTTTGAACTGTGAACTTCTTTAAAATTAATGAAGGTTTTTGCAGGGCAGTATTCCAGGCCGTGGTCATTACCAACACCTAGAATCTTTTTTTTTTAAACTGGTTTTAGCTGGGGCTGAGTTTGAACCCACCACCGCCAGCATATGGGGCTGGCGCCCTACTCCTTTGAGCCACAGGCGCCACCCAACACCGAGAATTTTTCTCCCATACATGATAGTCTTCTCCCAAGTTCAGTGATTTCTGAACTGCAAAAGGCTATTTTGAGTATTTGTGCCAGATTTTTATTAATCTTAAAATAATATTTCAGGCTCAGCGCCTATAGCTTAACCGGCTAAGGCGCCAGCCACGTACACCTAAGGTGGCGGGTTCGAATCCCCAGCCCGGACCCGCCAAACAACAATGACGGCTGCAACCAAAAAAACAATTGCCGGGCGTTGTGGCGGGCGCCTGTGGTCCCAGCTACTTGGGAGGCAGAGGCAAGAGACTCGCTTGAGCCCAGGAGTTGGAGGTTGCTGTGAGCTGTAATGCCACGGCACTCTACCCAGCTTGAGGCTCTGTCTCAAAAAAAAAAAAAAAAATCTCTGGTAATGATTTGCAGATTGAATATGGGTAGAGAGTCCAGTTTGGAAGCCCTTCTAGCCATTTTAGCATAAGGTGATTAGAGCCTGAGCTTGGATAATGATGTAGAAATAGTGGAAGGTGTAAGTTTTAGAAGTAGTTTAAAAGAGCACACAGGAATTAGGTACCAATGGAGTAGTCAGAAACAACAGTCACACTGTATATAGAAATGTTTTTGGTCAATGACTGAGTATATGACAGTGGCCCCATAAGATTGAACTACCTTATCTTTTCCTATCCCTTTTCTATGTTTAGATATGTGTAGAAATGGAAATTCTATTGTGTTATAGTTGCCGACAATATGTAGTACATACTGTCTAGTTTTGTAGTCTGGAGCAATAGGCTGTATCATACAGCACAGGTGTGTAGTAGGCTGTACCATTTAGATTAGTGTGAGTACATCCTATGATGTCTACATAATGACAAAGTCACCTCAGACTGCATTTCTCAGAAGATATCCCCATTTGTTAATCAACACTGTATAATTTTTTGCATTTGGGGAGGAAAATAATCCCTACATAATTTCTAACTTTTATCAGACTCTGAAAGTAGTCCCTAGCTCCCCAAAAGTTAACACCCATAGTTACTTTAAAGGGATAGAGGACTTTTTGACCCACACTATTCATTATCTTTGAAGATAGTTGCAATGTTGGATATTGTAGTGTCATTTTATTCTTTGAAAAGATTTTAATTGATTTTCTACCTTACCAACTTTGAGGTATCATAGATTTCTACATTAGTGTGAGTTTATTTTCTTTACCTAAAAAGTTGATTTTGTTTTGTCAGATTTTCAACATCTGTGATTAAGTGTGTATATATATGTAAATAACATGCTTATTTTATTTTTTTCCAGAAATGCGAGATAAAATGAGAAAATGGAGAGAAGAAAACTCACGAAATAGTGAGCAAATTGTAGAAGTTGGAGAAGAATTAATTAATGAATATGCTTCTAAGCTTGGAGATGATAGTAAGTTCAATTAATTTATCACGTTCAGGCTCAGCACATGTCTCGTTTATGGGTCTTTGGTTTTTTAAAAACTGTCTACTCAGTTATTTTTTTTTTTCTACTAATCATATGTATCTATTCTGTGACTTTTTGTCCCAAGAAGTTTAATGGTACTTTAGGGATTTCTAATTACTTGGTAGTAATAAAACAGTCAGATAGGCTGTTTTGTTGTAAGTTAACAGAGCTGGCTAGTTTTAAGCTCACAGTGTTTGGCCAAAATGTATTTCATGAAGATATTCTGGTCAAAATATATCATAAAGAAACTTTTAGAACAGTAAAAGTAGTAAGTAATTGGAGATTTTTACCTTATAAGACATTAAAATATTTAACATTAAAGCATGTAAGGTTGGTTCCTTTTCTTAAATTCCAGAAATAATAGAATAAAATCAATTTTCAGTTCTAAAGATTCTTTAAAATGTCATAAGCTAGAAGAGTTCATTAATCTAATTTCTGTTTGTGGGATTTTTATATTAAATTTAGTTTTCTCCCCCTGTTTGTGTGCTTAGTTTGGATCATATATGAACAGGTGATGATTGCAGCGCTGGACTATGGTCGGGATGACTTGGCATTGGTAAGTATTTAAACTAATTATATATTACCTTATATTTGGTAGTAAGTGGCACTAACTAGATACTTTTTAGGATATAATATCTTATTAAATCTTTTAATAACCCTGAGAAATATTTAGTATCCTAATTTTATTGAGATTAAATTAGTTGCTATAGTATATCTAATTAATAGGCTACCTTTGCTGTATTATAGATTTTAAAATAAAAAACAACAGTGTTTAAAACTACTTTGGGGGTTGTTGAACAACTTTCATAGTATATTGTGTTAAATAATGTTATATGTTAAATTATTTAAAAATTCTGACTTGTACAGAACATAACTTAAAATACTAATACTACTTTTAAAATAAGACTATAACAACAGCTATAGTTTTGGACTCTTATGTGCTAGACACTATGCTAATTGCTTTCCATTGTGCTTTTATTTAGTCTTCACAGATATTTCATGACGTGATTTGTGTTGAATGTCATCCTGATAGTATTTAATAAATAATGAGACACAGGCTTCTGTTCTGCTGTTGCTGTCATCCTGAATTCTGAAGTACTACTTTATGCTGCCTGCTCATTTAAAGCAACAGAAAATACGTAAAAACAAATAATAGATCAGGAGAACATTCACGTCTGATTAGTATTGTCTTTTTGAAGGCAGTCACCTTGGGTTGGCTATACACATAATTCCAGTGGAGCTGTAGTGGTAAAAAATATCCTGCAGAACTTTTGTTGGATTACCTTCAGAACCTATGAGGTCTGTCCTTTGAATATCCACAGAGGTGGCAGTGTTATATTTTGAGAGAAATTTTGATTTCTTTTTGAGGTAGTCAGATGTCATTTCATACAGTAGGAAGTCAAATTAGAGAATTATATTAGTAGATAAAACAATTGATTAAATTAGACATTAACTTATATATCACAGGGCTTTCTTTAATGATTCAGATTTTTAATACAGTTGGCTTGATTGATTGCCTAAGTAATATGATTTTGTATGATATCAAAGAAATGATTAACATAGCTTCATTTTTAATAACTTAAATATTTTACTTAGTATAGCAAATTTTTAGCCACAAATGTTGAAGCTGTGATTTCAGATCATAATAAAACTTATGAATAGTTTATAGTTTTTTTTTTTTTTTTTTTTTTTGTAGAGACAGAGTCTCACTTTATTGCCCTCAGTAAAGTGCTATGCCGTCACACTGCTCACAGCAACCTCCAACTCCTGGGCTTAGGCGATTCTCTTGCTTCAGCCTCCTGAGTAGCTGGGATTACAGGCGCCCACCACAACGCCCAGCTGTTGTTGTTGTTGTTGCAGTTCGGCCGGGGCTGGATTTGAAGCCACCACCCTCGGTATATGGGGCCAGCACACTACCCACGGAGCTACAGGCACCACCCTAATAGTTTATAGTTTTATCATCAATTAAATGCTTTTCTTTTTGTCACTCAGGCTTAGGTTGCTTGAATAGACAATATGTATAATCTTCAATATTTCTAGCACTTCCAAGACTCTTATAATCCCTCATATGTTACTGAGAATATAGGTACTTAACAAATATCTGATTATTTATTTAGTTGAATTGATTAATACATTATGGGTAGCTCTCCAAAGAAATTGGTATTGCTTCATGGAGTTGGTGCTTGTATTTTCCGATCTACATGTCTAAGTCAGGATATGTAGATTAAAAGAATATATGACTTCAATAGGAAAATATTTAAACTGTTAATATTTACAAGGGTATCTGGATGACTACCAAACATCTTAATTCTTACAGGAGAATGCTTGTGTTCTTATTAGGAAGAAAAAGCCTAAAAACTGCTATTGGCATTTGAATAGGGGTCTGACACATTAGGGAAGCAGATTTTAAAGAGAAGCAATATGATAATAGTATTTAAAGAGTTACTAGTGGATCTCGTCATGATCTGCATATTTTCCTGGCTAAGAGTATGGTCAGTTTTTGAGAACTGATGGTTGCCTTCATTGTAATTTCATATTTCTTTCACCAGATTATTCATTACAGATTAATTTCACTTCATTTTATTAAATGACACTAATGAAATTATTCAAGAAGATACACTGAAGACTATATAGGTTATTCTTTATAGTCCATTTAGTATAGTATATAATTTCTACTTTTCAAGTCATCTTTATCAATTATTTTTTCAGTTTTGCCTTCAAGAGTTAAGAAGACAATTCCCTGGCAGTCACAGAGTCAAGAGATTAACAGGCATGAGATTTGAAGCCATGGAAAGGTAAACAAATCTTGTGAACAATGTGATGTTATTTAAAAATGACAAACATCCAGCCTGAGCAAGTGCGAGACTCCATCTCTAAAAATAGCTGGGCATTGTGGTGGGCACCTGTAGTCCCAGGTACTTGGGAGACTAAGGTAAAAGGATTGCTTGAGCCCAAGAGTTTGAGATTTTGTTAGCTATGATGTCGTGGTATTCTATCTAGGATGACAGAGTAGGACTCAGTCTCAAAAAAATAAAATAAAATACTGACAAGCGTGAAGCCTGTTTATCTTAGTAGTGTTAATCATTTTTGATTCCCAGCATTCCAGTGCATGTGAAATAGTATATCACTATGTCTTTAATTTGTATTTCTTGATGACTAGTGAGGGTGAAAACCTTTTCATGGCTGATAGAATACTTATATAACTTCTTTATGAAACATCTTCTTTATCTTTGCCTATTATTTTTAAAATTGGGTTGTTTTATATTTTATTGTGTTAATTTACAGGAGTTCCTTATATGCATATTGTGGGTAAAAAGAGCTTTGTCAGATATATGTGCTGAGGATATTTTCCCTTATCTCTGCCTTGAGTATTTTTTAAATTGTGCCTTTGGAAGCATAGAAGTTGTTAATTTTAGAGAAGTTCAGCTTATCAATTTTTCTTTTATAGTTAATGATTTTTTTCTAAGACTTCTTTAACTACTCCAACATCTCCATGATAATCCATATTTTTTTCTAGAAGCTAGGACCATTTTAAGATAATTGTTTTTGGTTTATTAGAGTGCTTTCAGATCATTTTTTCCATTGCCATCTGCTTTTAAAATTTTATTTTCAGTACTTCTGTGTGGTTGCTTGTGCTTTCCAGTCCACTCTGTCCTTACTGATTATCTGCCTAATGCAGGTGTCCTCAAACTACATGCGGCCCACCTAGGACATTTATCCGGCCCACCGGATGTTTTTGCCGCTGCTGTCTGTCCTGCTTAGCAGCTGACTTGTCCTGGGGGTGCAGTCTGGTCCTTCAACAGACTGAGGGACAGTAAACTGGCCTCCTGTTTAAAAACTTTGAGGACCCCTGGCCTAATGTGTCACTCAATTATTGATAAAGGAGTATGGATTCATCTATCCTTACAGTTCTATTAGTTTTTACCTTGTATATTTTGATCTGATTGTCAGTCACATATGTAGTAAGGACTGCAATGTTTTTTTGAGGATGACCCCTTTATATTATGTAATTTTCTTCTTTATCTCTGGTAATTTTTCTAGCTTTGAAGTCTGCTCTGTCTGAAATTAATAAAGCTACTCAGTTCTTTTTTTTGATTGGTGTTATGGTATATCTTTCTCCATCCCTTTACTTTTAATGTATTGTGCCTTTATATTTAGAGTGAGTTTTGTGTCGACTTTTAGTTAGGTCATGACTTTCAGTCTGTGTGGATAGTCTGTCTTTTAACTGCAGTGTTTAGAACATTCACATTTAAAGTGATTATTGATGTAGTTGGTTTAATTGTGTATCTACCATATTCTTAACTATTTTTTCTTGATTATTCTTATTCTTTCTTATTTCTTTCTATCCTCTCATCGTTTCTCTTTCCTTCCCTAGTTTAATTGAGCATTTTATATGATTTTATTTTTTTTTTCAGTATATCAGTTAGACTTTATACTTCTGTTTAATTTTTTTTTAGTGGTTGTCCTTATGTTTGCAATCTGCATTTACAACTAATCCAAGTCCTCTTTTACATAAAACTACACTGATGAACAGGTGGTACAGATACCTTACAAAATATTTTAAAATCCCTTTTTTTCATTTTACTTGGCCATAAACTGTAATCACTGAATATTTTATTGTTATTGTTTTGAACAGACTGTCAATTAAAAATAAGAAAAATAGAAGATTCTATTCACTTATTCATTTCTACTGCTATTCCTTTATATGGGTCAAAGTTTGGTTTGTTTTTCAGAGAAAAACAAATATGGTTTTGTTTTTCTCTGAAGAGCAGCTTTTAACTTTATGTGTAGGGCAGCCTGCTGTCAGCAAAGTCATTCAATTTCTTTTGTCAGAGAGTTTATATTTCTTCCTCACTTTTGATGGACAGTTTCTCAGGGTACAGAATTCTAGGTTGGTGGTTTTAAATATTTCACTTCACTCTTTTCTTGTGTGGTTTCTGGAGAGAAGTCTGATGCAATTGTTACCCTTATACCTGTATAAACGAGGTTTTTTCCTCTGCCTTCCTTCAAGATTTTCTGTCTCTGATTTTCTGGAGATTTCAATGTGTTATGTGTAAGTGTAGTTTTCTATATATTTATTCTGCTTGCTGGTCTTAAAGCTCACTGGGTCTGTAATTTTGTGTAATAAATTTGGCAAACTCTCAACCATTATTATTTCAAGTATGTCTTACGTTCCTTTTTCTCTTTCTTTTCCCTCCTTTTCTCTTTCTGTTCCTTTTTCTCTTCCTTTTCCCATTACACATATGCTACATCTTTTGTAATTGTCTTAGATCTTTAGTTACATTGCTATATTGTTTTTTCTCTTTGTATTTCAGTTTTGTTAAGTTTTTCTTCAAGCTCCTGGTTCTTTTGGGGGGTCACATCTAGTTTATTGATAAGCCCATCTTCAAAGGCAATCTTCATTTCTATTGTGCTGTTTTTGATTTCTAGCCTTTCCTTTTGATTCTTATTTTGTGTTTTTCATTTCTGTTACATTCCTGTCCCTTTTTTTAGTTTTGAGTCTTGTTCACTTTTTCCATTAGAGCTTTAAACATATACATAGTTGTTTAAATTCCCAGTTTGCTGTCTCTTATATCTGAATCTGGTTTTGATGCTTGTTCTGTCTTCAACCTGTGTAACTAGTTTTTGCCTCTGTATTTTGGTCAAATTGAATCAGCATATTTTTGGAATAAGTTTTTCCATAAATATACATAATTTGTCTTTGATAAAAAAGTAAGACTATAGTAAACGTCTTCAGTTAAAGGAAGATGAGAAAATTTAGATAGCAATTATAAATGCACATAAAGCCATGCCATTTTAATCTTTAATTTTTGTATTGACTATCACTATATTTTTAAGGTAATAATTCCTGACATTTCTTTTTTTTTTTGTAAATAGATATGATGATGCTATACAGCTGTATGATAGAATTTTACAAGAAGATCCAACTAACACTGTAAGTTTGCAGGTTGTCTTGAACATAATTTGGAGTTTAGTTTAAAAGATGAAATTAGGAAAGATACATGAAGAACCAGGTTTATTTTTTTTAATCTAAGATAGTTCAAACTGGGTCACATTTCATTTTAAATAGATTTATTACTCTCCAATAAAATTTGACTTTTAGTGGATATCTTACTAGAAAATAAGCTAATTGAAATTAGAAAAGATAGACTATGTACTTACATGAAAGCCCAGCAAAGCCCAATGTTTTATAATATTTTAAAGCTTATGAGATGCTAACTTGTCTAGTTTGTACAGTTAATTTTTAGGTGTCTTAATGAAAAAATGAAAAATCCATCTCAACAATAATTAGGAATTAATCAAAAAGAGGAATTAATGAAGCATTTTGTTTTATTTTTGCTTTTATCTGCCTGATACATGCATAAGAAGATAGGTGTTTTTGTGTGCATAGACATTTAATTTACTCTGATTTTGATCAACTATTTATTGAACAGAATATTCTAAAGATACCTAGATAGTAGTATTTTTTTTAAATGTTGAAAATTTTAGTTTAATATACAGGGCGGACATAAAGTTCGTGTGCATTTTTAAAAAATAGTTTAACATAGTAAATTTTACATGAACTTTATGTCTAATATGGGTGTATTAGCTTCCTCTGTCTCCCTTTTACTACAGAGAGTAAAAGGGAGTATTAAAGAGAGACTTTAATAATATAGCAATCATTTTAAAATTTTATATCATTTCTACCAGGTATACGTATGCCTGCTAAAAGAAAATAAATATGTTTAAAATTTTTAACCGGAAATCAGATTGAGTTTATTTTCTTTTATAGAAGGAGAAAATATAGTAACACAATACAAAGTGAAGGTTTTTCTCTTTGGCAAGTATTTAAATAGACATTTAAAAATTCATAACGTATGGTTCTGGATTTTAAGATGTAACATGCTTGACAAGTGAGCAATGGTAAATTGATTCATTGTAAATACATTATCATAGCATGGGGAATTAATATTAAAGTGTATAATTCAGATACCACATTTATTCCAAGCATTGACCATAAATTGTCGTTTCTGTTTATTTCTTTTGATATTTTGCAGTAATAAGTATTACAGTAGTCGCTATGTTGGTTAAATGACAGATTCTTTCTTTTAGTAGTATCCTATTCCAGGGATTTCTTTTTTCTGGAAATTTACTAGGGTTTTTTTGGGGGGGAGGGGAGGATCCTCAGAATACAGAGTATTCAGGGAAAAGTTTTGACAGCTGCAGACCTATAATAAAAAGCAAGAATAGGAAATAGGTTCTGTTGTCTATCTATAATCTACCAATAAAGAGAGAGTTAAAATTGGAAAGTTTTGGAATAATTTTCTAATCTTAACTATCCTAATAGCTTACCATCAGTCTTAGTATTATAAAACAGTTTCTTATAAAAAGCATCATTTTTTTCTTACGATTTTCTCATATACCTACTTCAGTGATAACACTTCATGGCAGTCAGGTATATTAGTTTTCTACTTTATCATAAATTAAAAAAGTGAAATTAAATTTCTGTAGAGTTTCGAGTTCTGTATATTTTTCTTTTACTAGGTTAAAAATCATTTTTGTTTTGAAATCAGGAGTTAGATATTTTACTTCTGTCTCAGGGTAAAGTGAAGATTTTTTTTTCTCTCTTTTTAATTGAATGATAACTATGTACATCAATGCAATTCTGGGGTACAGTGTGGTATTTTCATATACAATTTGAAATATTTTCATCAAACTGGTTAACATAGAAAGTGAGGATATTTTTAATAAATTATTTCACTTCAGGATGTAAGATAATATGTATTTAAATATTGTTTTGTCTTTTAGTAGTACTTTCCATATTTTATGGTTTTTTATGACTTTCACGGTATGTTAAAAGAGAAATCCAGACGGTTCCCCCCATAGAATATAAGTGAAGTGGTGCAGCTTGAGAGCATCCCTAATGTGAAAATTGGAATTCTGAAATGCCCCCAAATTTGAAACTTTTGAGTTCCAACATGACACCACAAATGGAAAATTCCATACTTGAGCACGTGATGAGTTGTAATCAAAACTTTGTTTCATGCACAAAATTACTTAAAATATTGTGTAAAGGCTTGGCGCCTATAGCTCAACTGGCTAAGGCGCCAGCCACGTACACCTAAGGTGGCGGGTTCGAATCCCCAGCCCGGACCTGCCAAACAACAATGATGGCTGCAACCAAAAAAAAAAAAAAAATAGCCGTGCGTCGTGGTGGGTGCCTGTGGTCCCAGCTACTTGGGAGGCGGAGGCAAGAGACTCACTTGAGCCCAGGAGTTGGAGGTTGCTGTGAGCTGTAATGCCACGGCACTCTACCCAGGGGGACAGCTTGAGGCTCTGTCTCAAAAAAAAAAAA